>OZ026622.1:92564744-92741744 GCA_964020975.1 Hermodice carunculata
GTGATACCGGTCTCTATGTGAAACGGTGGTAAAAAATAACATAAAATATCCAATTTAACCATTTACCTTTTTGTTTCATCTAATTATTTGCTTTATGAAAATGCTAAACATTATTTTTGTCAGTAGATCAAATGGACCGTGTATTCTTGTAAAAGATCACACTCTACAAATGCCAACACTACGTATAAAATACTGAAGGTGTGTGTCCACATGTGCAGTAGACCACTGAAAATTCTCTTCAGGTGTTGCAGGACAGCGGTGGTACCGCTGGAGGAATATTCATGGTAATCAGTGATGGGGAGGAGAGCCCTGGGGTTCACCCAAACATGACGGAAGTCCTGCCCCGTGTCGTAGAGGGGAAAGTCACAGTGCACAGTTTGTTGTACACAGCTGCTGCTGACCACAAGCTGAAGGATATGGCACGTCTAACAGGTGGAGTGGCCCATGTTGTCTCTGGCGGTTTCGATTCCGGCTCGCTCACTATATTTGAGGCGCTTACAAACTTTGCAGAATGCACGGATGGTGCCGCTGCAGCTATAGTATGTCATTTGATTTACTAAGGCTTGTAAATATGTCTCTGAAAATGATGCAGTATTAGTTTTTAGCTACCAAACATAGAGATAGGGTAAGGTCTGTTTACATGTAAACCTAAAGCCTTTTTAAGAATCCAAATTAGTGGGCATAAGTGGGATTTGAATGATATAATGCATTGACATCGTGATGTTCACCATCCTTCAATTTCAATAAACAAGGTACCACCTTGTTTATTCAGTGTTGATGCATATTGGAGTGAAGTTGATTGCAGGGAACTTGCCGAACGACATTCGTCACCGTGTTAATGCTCAACTAAGTACCTTGTAAACACTGTGAAGCACATATGTCTATTTATTCAATGTTTCAGGATGAATTATCATTTTCTGGAGGGAAATTCAAAAGTACTAAATCACCGTAGGTTACATGACCTGAGTATTGTTACAACTAAATTGTGACCCGCCTGCGTCTGTGATATCGGCCTAGTGCATTAACAGTTAGACAAAATCAAATGTGCGCGAGGGATATTTAGTGAAACGTTACACATGAAGGTGATTAACCAAGAAACACTTAAACAAACACAGTACATCAGGTCGACGTTGAAAGAAGGCCTGGGACACATTTTGGCAATGAATACTAGAGCCCAATTAAACATAGAATAGGCACAATCTCACATCAATGCATGGAGAGTGAGTTGCGAGGGATCGTCGTTGGGGGGGAAACGCAGGAGTGACCGGAGGTCATGAGTGACTTAGCACACCACCAACAATCCCGAGAGAGAGGAAAATGGTAACCCACTCTCAGCAATGTAAGATTCTCCATTTAAAAAGCTGAAAAGGTTAACAAAACTGTGATTTCCATGGGAAAATAATATAAATGCAAGAAATACATGTCAAACATGTCTGTTGAAAAACACAATTGACCGACATACTCACCAGCCTATATTAAGACTTCTTGTGTCTATTATAATAAACAATTCCACTGAAAATTCAGGTTATTTATCATTGAACATTGAAACGTCAGTAGTAAGCATGATTTTCTATTAATTACTTTCAATGTAGAACAAACATGCATACATCATTCTTATTTTGCAGACTTGAATATCAATATGCAGTGCCTAATTTAATTTAGAAACACTTGAAAAGTTCTATTTGCTTGAAAAATTACATTGAATAAATATGAGCACAAAGTGAAGACATTGATGAACAAAGTAGTCATCCGATGTGCCCGATATGAACACATTTCACCTTAAAATCCATGTAGTAATTTAATGGCAAATGTAAAGATTTGAGGTAAAATAATGTCTATACTTATATCTGTGATGGTATTGTGGTTTTGTTCAATGTAACTGTGAACGGGTGTAAACGCGTTCTAGGTATACTACCATATAGCAGCAGTTGCAGCAGATTTTATGTCTAAAATGAAATGGAGGACTGCTTTATTCTTGTTATGCCCTTTTGCTTTTTCTGTCTTTTCTTCTTTCCTAACTGTTGTGGGGCTGAGGGTGGACGAGGGAGGGCAGCAAATGTTCTCTGTGTTCACCTCGCTGAGCCAGCCTGAACGCATAGCACTAATAACGTCCCCCCGTCCCCCCATATTTTTAACGGTTAGCGGTCTTTTAACATTTAAAAGTGTGAGGAAACCCCTCTGCATTTTCAACGTTTATCGATATTTCAACATTCATGGGTGTAATGTCACCCTATTCTTTAACACCTATCGGTCATGTTAACACTTAACGTTAGTAAAATTGCCGTTAACTGTCACATTTAATAGCATTGTTTAAACACCTAAGTGGAAAAGCATCACTATTTGCCAGTGTCCATATCGCAGAATCCAGCAAATTCCATGGCAGTAACTTTCAAATGGACATTTTGCTTGGCTAATCTGTGTTATAGTTACATTTGGCGAACAATTCGAAGCATAAAGTCGTGGACATTGACTTATTAAGCACGAATTTAGTCTCACTTTAGCCAATACCTTTGCGTAATTGTGAAAAAATTACAAAAACCTGTTTGCACCTGATGACCTTGGAAATTTTAAGCTGGATTTTGGGGTAAACATTTACAGGTAAGACATAAGGTCCACTTTAAA
This sequence comes from Hermodice carunculata, assembly GCA_964020975.1. Classification (NCBI taxonomy): domain Eukaryota; kingdom Metazoa; phylum Annelida; class Polychaeta; order Eunicida; family Amphinomidae; genus Hermodice; species Hermodice carunculata. The sequence continues at coordinate 92,567,367 of OZ026622.1, forward strand.
TTTGTGAGCACGAATGAAATCCCCAAATGCTCACAAATTCGCTTTTGGTAACTGGTCATATCATCCATTAAAATGAATATTCTTTGTTTAACCAATAATGTCTTTTCTTGACAAAGTTCTGCCTGTTGTAGTTATACTCTGACTCCCTCCAACTCACTGGTCAACAGTCTAGGGACTTTAATGTAACATTGGATTCTAGTGTTGGAATAAATACCACATTCAGCGTCTCTTTCTCTGCGTCCTCAATCAATGCAAGTGTTGTGTCCCCAGCCGGAGTGACACACCAGCTGGTGCCAGATGGAAACAACAAACGAGTCAAGAAAACTATACCTGGAAAAGCAGAGGTAATATATTTTAATCTGACAGCCACAAACTTTAAACGTTGCAAGTTGCAAGCATTCACCCAAAAGATGTAGCTCTTTTTCCACCAAGCTTATATCAAAAAATCAGGAAAGCCTCTGATTGAACTATTCATCGAACACAAATAGTGGGTTTTCCAGACATAGTTCTTTCTTCACGTTCTTTGGTGTGTTAGACTGTGCACCCAACATACCATGTGTTCCCAATGTGCACTGGTATCCATTGTAGGCGCCTTCTTTGTGCATTGTATTTAATTCCATCTTTCATATTTGTTGAAAGTTTCATGCGGCGTTGCATTATTTTCTCCTCTGACATATTGGACAAAAATACATTTTATTGTTTTATGCATTAGGTTTAGTTATATAACATTACCTCTCAACCACCATTGCAAAGACCTCTGTGTCTGGGTCAAATGCCCAAGAAATTGAGTTGAATTTGCTCATTTGATTCCAAAGCTTGATGGTCCCGTGATGCCATCTCTCCGTTCCTATGGATCCAGCGGTGACTCCAGAAGTGCATGCTTCCCATATCATCCTTTCTCTTTTGAGGACCATCACTGGCTTGCTCATTTGAGTTGAAGTTCCGTGAACTTTTCTTCACTGTTCTAGTTTTACGCCTGTTCCCCTTTGTGGAATATCATTTCTAATTGGTTGAGGACTCTTCAAGGAGCTAATATCTGTCATGCAGATACCTCTGAAATAGTTGGGAGCAGACCTGGTCATTCAGCTTAGAACCTACATTTTTAAAATGGCATCTCAAAGTACAGATTGCAGAGAGCAGGAAGACAGTGCACACCAGGCAAATGCTGCCTTTCGGCAGTAAGACATAAGTGTTGATCCAGTGACCACTTTGCCCACATCCTTGTTGGATACACGGCAGAAGCTGGACTCACAGAACCACTATATGGCAGCCTTCGATGATCATCAGCATTGTTATGGTTGTTAACTACAGATTGGTCAAATTCTTGTGAACGAGCCTGCAAGTACTGTGAAGATTGGGGAAAAGACAAATGGCTGCTCTGCAAGCAGGGATATGGAAATAATGATAGAGAGATGCATAGATGCATGTCATGCTGAACCATCAAGTCACAAGATCTTCCTCTGCCATGCCTTCAGACTCTGCACAGTGGCGAGTCAGTGGTTGCCTCTTCAGCTTTCATGCATAATGGGTGTCTATGACAGATGATTCGTAAGTCTTAAAGGTCCTGAGACATGGCTATTGACTGTCTTTACCGAAATCAGGCCTCAGTTCAACCACCAGCCCAATGGGTTCATGCTATCCACAGCAAAACCCAAAGCATCAGCATTCCTGGAAGCAGTCCTGAAGCTTTGGAGCAAGGGCATTATAGAGCAGGTAGAGAATCACAATTCTCGCAGCTTCTACAAGCTACTGTTCCTTGTCCCCAAGTACAACAAAGGATGGCACTTGGGGATAGACCTGTTGATACCAAACACCTTCCTGGTAGTCTAGTCTTTCAAGATAGACCCCTCCCCCTCCCCCCCCCCCCCGTGGATGGCAGCGGCCCTGTGGTCCATGGAGTGAACCACATCCCTGGATTTCAAGGATGCATTCTTCTATGTGCCAATCCCAGAGACTTCACAGAACTTTCTTCAATTCCTACTCTAGGGCCAAGTTTACCAGTTCAAAGTGCTTCTGTTCATCCTTGCCACAGCACTGCTGGTGTTGGCCCAGTTTGTGTGGACAGTTGCTGCTTACCTCTTCCAGGCCACCTTTTGCACCCATGTTTGCCTGGATGCCTGGCTTATCCCACACTTTGGCACCTGGATTCGAACCATCACACACAGACTGTCTTGGAACTTTGCTAATGCTTGAGCTTGATTGTGAACTGAATAAGTCCAGTCTTTGGTCAGAGCAGACTTTTGTCTTTCTTGGCATCCAGTTTGATCTGCTTGCATACATCTGTCACCCCTCAGAAGACGGGTGGGAGAGAATTCAGTTCCTGCTCAGAGGCTTCATGACTCTTGCAATGGGAAGCCCTGTTGGGTTCCCTGTCCTCGATGGACTCCCAGGTCTCACTCAGATACCTTTCGCTTTGCCCATTCCAGCACACACTGCATCAGAGATGGTTGAGGGACCAGGGTACCTCACCTCAGTGCTAGTGCTCCCCGAGGAGCATCCACACCTTTGGTGGTACACTGTTTGGGAGAATGTTGTGTTGGAACAGATGCTGGCTCTCTTTCAGGCAAAGCTTACTAGCTGCATGGACTCTTTATGGTCCAGGTGGGGAGCTCATGTAGAGAGCCATACAAAATTAAGCCATTGGCTGGTGCACTACCTGTAGTGCCACATAACTTCACCTGCGAACTCAATGTGTTGAAGACATTGCCAACTTCCTGCCTTATCATTGAGAAGTCCTTGGTAAGAGATTGAGAGAAGTGGAGAAATTCTGATCAGCAGTGTCCTCAAACATGGCAAACATCCTTGGCATTTCTATTTGGTGCGATCTTTATCTGTCAGCACTCATCATGTCCTTCTTCGCTGACTGACCGGCTGCAAATCAGGTACTATCATGGTGAGATCTGCTGCTGGTTTTAGTCATGTTGAAGAAGTGTCCCTTTGAGTGCCTTGATTATCCCCAGTACGTGGACCTCAAGAACTGCACATGGAAACTGTATTTTCTATTAACGCTTACTTTTGGGGCTCAAAGAAGTGAGGTTCACACTCTATCTCATGACAGAATCCAACGGTTGACTGACCTTAGTAACACTGAGGCCTCACTTGGGCTTCCTTGCAAAGGAAGAAGAGGCTCCAGATCTGGCTATGGCCTTGAAGAGTTTTACCCTCCATGCCATGGACACTCCTCTTTCCCCAGAGGAAAAAGCCATGTGTCCTGTGCTAGCACTGTGTTGGTATCTCTTAAGTATGGACAGTTTCAGGGGTCAGAGGTAAATACTCTTTTTACCCCTTAGTAACCCTCCTAAGGAGCAAGTTTGCAAATACACAATTCCATCTTGGATTAAGCAGATGATCCTTAGGGCCTATGAGACAGCTCTGCAGAGGCCTGGAGCCACAGAGCTTGTCTCAGCCAGAGCTTATGAGGTACAAGCCTTCAATGCCTCCTGCTGCACCTTCAGGATTGTTGCAGTTGTCTACATCCTGCAGGCCTGCCCCTGGTGATTGTCTATAACTTTTGCTGAGCACTACTTGCATGGCATGATGTTGCTAGAGGAAGGCATGTATGTCTTTGTAGGCATCACAGGCTTCTTTGTTAAGGTTTGGATACCTGTCTTTTAAGTATTTGGGTCTAATCAGAGCAGCCATCATGCTCCAGTTTGTGGAGTTCTAGTAGTTTAGATCTAATGCAGTCTATAGTTTGGTGCATGTCTTAATGGGCCTCCTGTTTAATTGACCTTATCTTGGACTTGTATCAGGGGGTGGTTCCTGCTGTCCTGGCCTAGTTACAGCCAGTTGACCCAGGTGTTTGCTGGCCTATGGAACCATATACCGGACCCTGGCACTAGCCAGTTTCACGACTAGGCCCTATTAGATTTCCAGGTCTGAAGGAGTGGAAACAGACAGTGTCTACCCAGGAGGTGGACGAGTATCATGTTGGCAGGGGAGTTCTAAGGGGTGAAGTGCAGTCCCATGTTGGCCCATAAGGAGGGATTCTGGCTTTGGTTTGATTCTGCTAATGGTGGCTTCAAGTCCACATAACGCTGAAGTCTTTGCCTCCAGACGTTGCCTCCTAACATAGACTAAAGGTTCCCCATCAGGCTGCCTGTCCCGATGGTTATTTGTGGTCAGTATGCCAGTAGTATTATACCCTCCACCTGTGCGTCTGTTAGTCTGTACTGGTGGTCGAGAGGTAACGGTAAGTAAATAATATGGGAAACCTTTAGTAATTTCAGTAAGTTTACTTAACCCTCCCCTGCCAGAGAAGCCCAGCCGACCTCCCCGCTTTATCACAGCTAACATCAAGATATCACTTAACAAAAGGGGAAGGATGATATGGGGAGCATGCCACCAGGAGTCACCACCAAATCCACAGGAACCGAGAGATGGCGCCACGAAACCATCAGGTTTGGGAATCAAGTAAGTGGATTCAATTCGAATTTTTGGCATTTGGCCCAGACACAGAAGTCTTTACAATAGCGGTCAAGAGGTAAGTATACTTACTAATGGCAAAATTACAAAGAAAAAAGAAAACACCGGTTATTCGCCTGCTGTTTGTTAACAAAACAAACTTGACTATTACTTGCCAAATTTAGGCTTAAACACAAGTAATGCAGCTTTGGTCAACAGGAAAAGAGATCTGCCAATACCATGGCAACAAAGTCAGATGTTGGTACATCTTCCCCTGTATTGTACAAAACACGAATTCTTTTGTGGTTAGTGAAAAATGTCCGTAGACATTATTTGTGGTGTCACTAATTAATTACATATGTTTGACTGGGTGCTATAAAAGGATGGTCTCATTAATAAGCTGAGATAACCCAATGGAGTGGAGCCGGTTTTGTAACAGGATCCCATTAAATTCTAATTGTTGGAGCCAAAACACAGTTTTCAACACCTTGTTCTACCGTTCCTTAAACGCCTACTGTAATTCCCTTCTGACTATTATTATTCCATTACAAAACCTCTTTCAATAGAGATGCCATGTATCATCCAACTTTTTCTTTGATGTGATAAGACTGATAGGACTATATTAGCAACCCAAACCACATGTGTACAGTGTCAATATTGCCTGATGTCACTCTGTTGGAACCCCTCATGTATAATTGTTTACACGGAAATTGTGGGTCAGTAAAAAGGTTCAACATAACGTAAATTACAATCAACCCTTTATCTCATCAGATAAACACGTGAAAATGATTATTCCCATGGTCTAGAGGTGGATTTGTTGTCAAAATATGGAAATTAAGGTAGCGATCTTCTGAAAACCAATCAAGTGTTCCATAGTTTCATTTGTTGTATCCTCTTCAAACTTGAATGGAAACACCATTGAAACTATACATTTCCTGAAAGGAGAGAAAGCGGGGATTGCAGCAATGGTAATTATTTCTGTTCAAGTGCAATACTTTGAAAGATATGACAAATTACATAAGCAATTAAATTTTTTATTGCAATTCTAACTTCACAAAAATTGTAACTGACGCTACTAATGCTGAATCAATTATTTTGATGTCAAATCAAATAGTTAGGGATGTTTTACAAACTTTCTTTCCTTTTTCTCCGTATCATATTTATTTTAAAAGATATGGTTTATTCAAATTTTGTAATAAAACTTTAAAATTATAATTTTAATTATATCCTCTTTATTAAGTAATAACTTGAAAAATATTGATGATACAAATAAGCAAAACACGTTTTGGAATAAATATCGTCCTCTTGAATTTGGCACCAAGATAATTGATTCAGTATTGCCAGTGTCAGTTCCATTTTTTATTCAAAAGAAAGAAGTTTAAAATAAATTTAATTGGTTGTGTAATTAGTTATATATTTTAAATTTTGTTTGTAAGCAAAAATAATTGTTATTTTTTTGCTTACAAACAAAATTTTAAGAAAAGAAAAAGGGGAAATTATTTGCTTTTTCTTTTCTTTCAGGAAATATCTAATTTCGATGGTGTTTCAATTTAATTTTAAAGCGGATAAAACAAATGAAGCTATGGAGCACTTTGTCTTCACTATAAAAATGAAGTCTGTCTCTGTTGTTGTCATTGGCATGTAACAGCGCGCTTGTGGGTAGGCATTTTTCATGACGTCGCGATAGCGACGTCATGAAGAAAATGCCTACCCACAACCGCGCTGTTACATGCCAATGACAACAACAGAGACATACTTCATCTTTTATATTTATATTCATATTAACATTAATACTAGACTAGAGTTAAATTTGCATGACTATTTGTGCGTAAAAGTTTTGATAGCCACTGCGAAGGACCTTAAAAATGTTTATCAGTGGGAGGAGCTATGGGTGTGGCCAGCCGCTTGTTACGTAGCAAAGCAGGCACTGGCACGTGCCGTGCTGTACATGATGTTACCATCGACTGATGAAAACAAAATGTGTCCCTATTCTTTCCATGCTAACAAAAACTCCGAATGTAAATATTAGACCACTATCTTAAGTTAAATGATTGCTGAATGCCACTTCAACAAAATTTAAATGCTTTAATCACATAGGCTCTGACCAAGGAACGCGTTATTAGTTGAACTATTTGTCAGCAGTAAAGAGGGCTAAACAGAGAAATAAATGCTAAACATGAAAACACAGTTCCTGATTTGAATGTTAAAGAGAGACCAGCAGCATGACGGTGATATGGCATTTCATCATTTTTAACACATGTTTGGAAAGCATACAATGGCCTATAATTATGCCTTCACATGGTCATTAGAGTGCAAATACGTGCATATTTATTTATCTTTCCCCAAATGTGGTGATGATGTACCCAGATCAGTTTGCTCTATTTCAAGTAATTTTAAAGGACCGTTTATGTTTCGAAACTTGTAAATAGGATTCGTCGTGCGAAGTATTCGCCCGGTTGGTGTAAAAGTTGCACAGGAATCGATCGGAGGGTTCTAACTTTGTAGTTTTTGTATATAGGTGACCCGGATTTATTATTCAAGATCATAATTTTGGAGAGCTTAGCTTTGTGATGATGACTGAGGAACTGGTTGAATGAGGCTATTAAAATTGGCCAGGTTGGTAGGCTTCTACAAAGTTAATTCCTCCCAAATTTATACTGCAACTCAGCGAATTCTCAAAAAGTCAGGATAACTGACAGAAATTTCGGTTAAAGATGATAAGCAAAATTTTATCGAATACCACGATACTGCGTATGATTGCGGTCGTTAATTAGGGACAGGTTGAGAATTCTCTTATATATTTGCTTGACCGTTTTTTTCCAATGTCCGAATGAATTTTGCCGTTCACTCTATAATTTTCAAACTATATGAACTAGGATTTTGATAATGCTTAGACATGGATGCCAATTTCGATGATGACCACCCGCAAGGCCTATGTTTTGACTTCACGTGGATGACCATTACATGATGCACATGTTTTAAACATATGATATTCACATTGCACAGGAACATAGACTCGATTCCGCTCTGTAAAAGCAAAGTTTAGTTTTCACTTTGGTACCAGAAGCCTCATTCTTAACGTCACAAGAAACGTCTTCTCATACATTGTGTGGATTATAACTCGAAAACTGCAGTCGCTTATAACTCGAAATATCCAAGGATGATCTGGTACTTTGATTCAGCACGTGTTGGTTGTCCTCTTGTCAGTTGAATTACAAATGTGAAGACCAATCTATTTCATACCCTGCAGAGGGAAAGCACACACACACACACACCCATGCATATATATATATATATATATATATATATATATATATATATATATATATATATGTAAAGTCTCAGATTGCTTTTACTTATAGGCATGTAAGCAAAGTCAAGATCAATGATATTCTGGATTACTATTGTTTCCATAATTATTTATTACGCAATGCATTGACGGTCAGCTGATTATAGGGCGGTCACAGTACTCTTGTATCTGATCATAAGATATTACTGATGTTGTTTCATGAATAGGTCATTTTTATATTTTCTTCCTTCTTTGTGTATTATCAAAACAAGCATCCTCGTAAATACTTTCTGTCTGTATGAATCTTGTCAACTTGAAGATACGTGATCAATACCGTATATTAACAGGATTTTACATATTAACACCAGATAGGTCGCTGGATTGGCACCGTCAGAGGCCTAACAAGTGGAACCCAAACGGTTAACATTATGGTATCATCTGGTCATGATGGCAGCAACTCTGCACCAATTAAAGTGAGAGGCCGGATGAGTCGTCCAAATATTAATTTTGTCGGTGAGAATATCTGTCATATTTTTAGATATACAGTTTAAAAAAAAACATTTTGGTTCGTCGCATTTACAGTTTTACATTTTTGTTTCATGCAAAAAGTTGGACGCATTTCGTCAAACTTTATGTAAGTCACAATTAAGTATTAGCCTTGTCAATTACTGGAGGGAGGCAAACTCGTTCAGTTGGACTATGTTCTTGTTTTGAATTTGAAATAAAATTTTGACATGGATTTAAAGTAATTAGTAGCCGGCACGGTTTTTGCAGGTAAGAGGACAATTAAGATAGGAAACTTGTTTGTAATGAGGATGAAACACTGTCAAGATGGAAGGAGAGTCCGAAACATCACTTTTGGAACTGCGTATTTTGGCTTCCTAAATCATTAAGGGAAAATCGTAGACTGCAGTTGAATAAACTGGGAGCTCATGCGGTTTGTCGCCGCCGAAAACATATACAATGAAACCTCATTATAACGGAACTCACAATCCGAAATAGTCATCTAATGACACATGTTGTAAGGGTGAAAACGTTCGTTTTCATTGTTTATGTGGTTCATTTATCTGAAAATTTTCAGTTACTCGGAAACCTTTCAGGGGAGTAATGGTGTGTTATTATAATGGGTTTCCATTGTAAATGGCAATATATCTTCGTATTATCATATACACAATTGCTTATATATTTATGTGCAGAGAATACTAAGGCTGTTTCCTGTGACTGCAGCCCACAGGGCATACATAGATGTAAACCTGCCTCCTAATGTGCCGCATACAAAAATCCCTCCTACATTTTACTCGAACAAACTCTGAATTTTGCCTTTTGATCTTCTAAACATGTCTATTTTAATAACAATTCTCCTCGGGTCTTCATGCATACTCACAATGGTCAATTATGAAGCCATTGGGAAAGAAACGTGGATATTTTTTTAATTTATTTGATTAAAAAACCCGACCGACACCGTATATTGCTTCTAGAAAAACTGTTTGGGCAATGTGAATTATAATTGGTTTTGTAGGGGGAACTACAGACGCTCTAATTATAGCAGCTGAGGTGACAAAAGGAGGTAAACCACTCATTGGGGCTGAGGTCCGCGCAATTATAAGCACTCCTGGAACGTCTTCAGTCACATTACCACTGCTGAACAACGGTGCAGGTTTGTTGTTTAGTTGTATGACATAAAAGTCCCATCAAACCGGGCTACCACGCGATTCTGTGCAAGTCAACTTATATCACCCCTTCATATGTATATATATATATATAATACGTTATGGATGCATGTTAAAAATACTCTTAAGGTCTGCCTTCAAGTGCCAACATACCTGATTTCAATCCAGTGTTTTCCTGTGAAGACTAGTTGCTCACGATTTGGAAGGCAACAACGACCCCAATGACCAACCACTTATTACGTTCTGTGCCAGAGTATTCTTAAATGAGTTAAGCATATGGTGGAAAAAAGATGCTTACATAATCATTTACACACGTGTTCTTGTATGTATACAATAGAGAGTATTATAGAACCCCTATTGAGACTATTTAATGGCTGAAAATAGGGACTGAATTGTAGAGTGACCTCAAGCAATTCCTGCTAAAAAGAAACCAGGTCCATCGGTTGAACATGGTGCATTATAAATACATTTATGCAGAATTGGATGCACCATTTTATTGGTGTGCAATATGGTCAAGGAACAATGCTTCATGCTTGAGCAAGTGAAGTTCAAATACGGCAATGGGACACAGTTCAAAATTAGGTGATCATTGTCGCCAGTATTGAGGTTCACAAGGGTTTGCAAATGGCCTCACTGGAGGCACGTTGATGCACTTTGAAGGTAACATGCCCCGACCGACATGCAGATCAATGGAAAAAGATTTCACACTTTGTAAGAGGAAGATCATAGCAATGTTAGCAACTGGTCTTTCTCAGCATGAAGTAGATTAGAAGATGTCGGGGAGCAGAAGTCTGCATGCAAAAACGCAGAGGGTAGAAAAGGCAGAATCGCTACTAATACACCAAGATACACCTTCAGGCAAAAATTAAAGGTCATTTTCCACACCACATATTCAAAAAGAGTGGTCAAATTAAATAATGTCACAGACCGAGTAGAGTCCTCACATTCACCATCTATGTAACTTCCCAATGCTATACAATAGCAGCGTTGTTTCTTGCTTTCAGCAGAAGTACTTCAATAAGGAGTGTAATTTGATTAAGGATAGAAAAAACGGAACTGGATATTGCTGCTCATAATGTAGAAATGGGCTCTAAACAGAGGTTACTTCAATACTATATATATATATATATATATATATATATATATATATATATATATATATATATATATATACAGTATTATGCCATTTGTCATATGTAATTTGATGTAACGTAATATATAAAAACCACACACACACACACACACACACATATATATATATATATATATATATATATATATATATATATATATATATATATATATAAATATATATATCCAGTGTTATGCCATTTGTCACATGCCTTTTGATGTAACGATATATATTAAAACGCAAGTTTTAACCAGTTGACCACTGATATATGTTTCTTGTTATTACAGGTGTTCATATTCTAGGTAGAATATTTATTACTTATTGTAAGCCAATTACAGAGAAATAATGCGATTGTTTCGTTTTAACTTTACTTGTTAGGCATTTTAATTTGGGCTTGGTCTAAGTGGTGTCTTTATTTCCCATTTTTAATTCAGGTCGTCGCTCGTCGAGTCCCTCACTCTCGGGACTCGACTGGCGGCGACTCACTGCAGTTTGTTTTGTAACGTTCGTCCTGTCTCTGTCTTCTTCTCGCAAGAGGGATTAACACAAGGCTATGCTCTTCTTCCCAATTGTATTTCTTTTGAAATAAGTAAAATATGTTTAAATCAACTTGGTCTCGATTTGTTTGTGAGATCAAGACATTTAGTGAACATGTGGAAGACGAATGTGTGCACTTTACGAGCACCCTGTTGACGAACAGATTGTGCAGAAATACATTAAGTATATATATATTTACATATGGTTTGTTTCCCAGCATTAGTAGAATAGAAACACCATATGTGGTCTATATGTGTATAGCCACAATGGCCTTTTCAAAATGCGCAATGATTCCTGGTACCGTAATTTTTAAACTACAAGCACGTGACCGTTCATAAAGTGCAGGAGCCCGATTTTTATTTTTCTTGACCTTCATCCACATACAAGGCGCTGCCGACCAGTAGTCGCAAGTACGGAGACCAATTAAGGAACACACCCTTTTCCCTGCACACGAAAAGCACAGGCAAAGGATATCGACATCACCGCAATTTAAATTACATAAGCCATATCACGATAACTAATGTTTCATATTTACTACAAGTCTCCGTAGTTAGCGCGCAGTTTCAGAGTGAGCTTTGTTTTGAAAGAGGCATAGGGCCCGCTATCTGCGTATGCAGAGTACAGGAACTTGTTTATCGGCTCCTAGAAGTTTTTTTCCAATCTTGCGAACAAGTTTGAAGTTATGATAAACTTTTCAAGTCACGAATGTTCCCGCAATTTGAGGCATCAAAATCAATCGAGTAGAAGCACAATATAAGCACTTACCATCTTTTGAACAATTCACAGTTTGTCACAGCGTGACCCTCAGTTTATTCCACTATCAACTCCACTATCAACTCCTGCGTACGTACTTCGTATTTTTTGTAAATGCAAAAGCAGTTAAAATTGAACTTGGAAGATTGTCTAGTTATAGGTCTCGGCGATACACAAGTCGCACCGTTGGCGTTAGACAAGACACTGTTCAGTATAAATTGAACTTGGAAAACCGTTTAGTTCTAGACCTGGAGCTTATTGGGGTCGCATCGTTGGCATTAGATAAGATGCACTGGCACTCAGTGGAGTAAAACAGCAAACTATTTCTATTTTGAAAATGTTATCTTCACAAACAGTGGCTATAGCTTAAGTCGTTAATTTTTCTCGTGGTCTGCGTTCCGTGCTTCGCGTTGCCTGAGGCAATTATCCACCTTCAGTGATGCATTACCTCGATTACATTCTTAAGCATCTGCAGGTAGTGACCCATGAAGCCCCTTATTTTGTTTTGAGCTGATATATAGTCTACTTTGTGCCGTGCCTGTTAGATGTACTATGAAAACTATAATATACTCAAATTTTCAGTGTCCATCTGTCAGTGACAAGTGTGGTCACGGAGTGGATGGGGTGTGAGAAACTAATTTCATGTGTTGATCTTATGGATGCGTCATTGGTATTCAGAACGTAAGATGTGGATGGCTTCAAGAGGAAAACTATTGGTTGTTCTTGGAACATTGATAAGAGAATGACACTAGTCTTTTCTAAGCACTTGTTCAACTCATTGGCAGTGTAACAAGATGTTAGAGTTAAGGTTGAAGTGTCCAAAAATGTGTGTTTCACTTGATGACAATAGGATACATTATATGGAATGCATAATGTATAATGAGTCTTTCTCAATATATATTTCCACTTTTATTCCCTTTCAACTTTCGATTGTAATTTGGGTCCAGGTTGACAATCACCTCACTAATTAATTGATTCCAAATGTTTCACAGTATATAAATCATAATAGAGTTTGTAAATGTCCTTCATTAAAGGCTTGTGGTTCCAGGAGCAGATGTGTACCAGGGCGACGAGTACTATTCAGCATACTTCGTACATTTCAGGACAGATGGAGAATACAGTGTAAAGATTAAAGTGTACAATGACGGCAAAGCTGTGACAAGAAACAGCCCAGGGGGTGCTCCATTAGCCACTACATCAAATATAAGTGAGCTATTTTCCCAATACATATATGCAAACTGAAATACAAACGGTGTGGTGCAATACGATAACAGAGAGTGGAACTTGTGGATTTTTTTATGTTCCTTTAAATCAAAATTTTGGGCGATGATAAAAATATGTTTAAACCAAATCAAAACGTGAATGACAAGGACCAAATTTAGACCAAGTCGCGTCGAACTGTGAACAAGACGAACATGGCATGCATGGCTATATATAAATATGTACATATTATAGCATGGTTTGTTGTCAATACGCACTGGGTGCCATATATGCAGAACAAGTGAGCGAAGCCAACGAGTTCTGCTATATGGTACTCAGTGCAAGTTGATATTCTTCGTATCGACAACAAACCATGCTTTGATCTGTATATCTCATGTTTGTTAAGGCCTACTTCAATAAGTTATGCCACACCAGATGTCAAATGTTCCAACAGAAATACAGCAGTCCCACTAACAGCAGACGACGCCATCTTATACGGCCCATAGTGGTCTGGCCTATATGATATTTATACACATGCTTTATAGTACTAAAATCCACGAAAACGTGATATATATATATATATATATATATATATATATATATATATATATATATATATATATATATATATATATATATATATATATATATATATATATTCAATTCAAAGTACAAACACATGACAGAGGCAACTTATGCTGACAGGATATGGACAGAGACGACAAACCAAATTAATAAATTTATTCTCTTTCTTCTTAGTTTTGAGAATTAAAGTATGTCGATATGAACATCAATGTATGGATAAAACAAACCAAATTAATAAATTTGTTCTCTTTCTTCTTAGTTTTGAGAATTAAAGTATGTCGATATGAACATCAATGTATGGATAAAACAGACGTATGATCGCCTTCGCCAAATTTTAAAGTCAGCAGTCAAAATCCTGATTTAGATAAAGGCTTAATTAATTGGAATACCATAGCCCCTTCTACACGAAGCCACTTGACAAGTTACCGACGACCTGCTATTCAAAATTGTGCTTTTCAGACCAACATTGCTATGTATTTGTATTTCATATACATTGACATGAATTGAAGGACCACCTGTTTTCTAACCACTTTTACATTCTCTGAAGCAGCACTCTCCGACGCACCAGCACATAACAGACTAGAAACTGTTCAGTGTGTTTCTTTGTTCATTTGGCGTTCGTGCAGGTGAAATAAGTGAGCAGTCAAGCAGAGTCGAACCGTTTGAGAGAACTTCTGCGGGCGGATTGTTCACAGTTAAAAACCTTCCATCAAATGCAAGTGGCGATTTAGATTTGTTTCCACCGGCAGCAATTCTCGATCTGACCTCAACGCAGTTTCAGCTTGCAAACAACACTGTTGAGTTTCAATGGACGGCAGTAGGAGATGACTTGGACCAAGGACGAGGTAAAATATCACAATGATGTCTGAACGAAGCGATTGTATTATTTCACATTTACTTGAAGGGTACTTGATCAGTCTTTGGTTTCGTATGGTATCAACGTGCCTCTCTCTCTCTCTCTCTCTCTCTCTCTCTCTCTCTCTCTCTCTCTCTCTCTCTGTCTCTCTCTGTCTCTCTCTCTCTCTCTCTCTTTCTCTGTGTCTCTCTCTCTGTCTCTCTCATTGTTTCCTCCTGTATGTATGTATGTATGTATGTATGTATGTATGTATATGTATATATATATATATATATATATATATATATATATATATATATATATATATATATATATATAAAATATATATATACATATATATATATGTATATATATACATATATATATATATATATATATATATATATATATATATATATATATATATATATATATATATGCATATGTATGTATGTATACTATTTTTTTGCAGTCCCCAATTCTGAACTCTTGATTACACATTTGTCAAAAGGGTTCTCCCTGTGCTGACTTTCCTTTTGTATCACTTTTGGTAGTTACGACACAGATTATGAAACCATGTGAGGCTATGTCTATGAGATACACACATTGAATACACTTAGCATTATAAAATACTTCTTATTGCTCTATTAAACATTATATCTTTAATTTCTATTCACCACGGGCTTCCGCGGATTTGAAGCAGGAGCAATATCAATTTAGCTGGAAATACGAGAATTTGTCTCTCAGCAGACTCAATACATTTCTTCCAGAAAAAAACGAAGTGAAGTTGATTTTTTCCTAGTTCCAATAAAATTGGTGCAGATTGATGACAGCTTTCTTCAGTTAAAATGCAATTCAAATAGAATTAAAGTACAAACACATTATAAACTTTAAGTGCCAATGCCTGGGCTTCCATATCATGTTCTAAAGCAGTGTTTATTCAACCTAAGGTTTTACTTTGCCGTTGTGAATGCAAAATAATTGTAATTAATTTTCAAAGACAAAATTTCTATACCTGCATAGCTTATCACTTTAATGTCATTCATATATATAAATATATATATATATATATATATATACATATATATATATATTGTTATGGCGATCTGTTTATTCATGTGTACACACTTTAAAATAAGTGTGAGGAAACGTTATCGTTTCACAATTTGAGTCCTGGTAAGAGGTTTTATACTTTATTCATGTTTTGTTTATTTACAGCAAGCAGGTACGACATGCGATACAGTCCATCCTTCAAAGAGCTAAGGCTGGCCTTTGAGAATACTATACAAGTGCAAGTTGACCAGGTCGTATTTGGAAATCTATCATTTCCTAAGGCAGCCGGAAAAACTGAACGAGTGCGCATCCGATTTGATTTCGAGCGGAAAAAGCTTCAAAACAAGACACTGTGGCTAGCAATAAAGGCGACAGATGATCAAAATAAAACAGGTGCCATATCCAACTTGGTGCCTTTTTCATATGCAGCGGCCTGGAGAGCAGCACCCCCACGCAGCACTGCAGTTCCACCTGAAACCAACATGAAGCAAGACCATGAACTTGTGGCGATCATGGTGACGTTGTCACTCTTATTGCCTTTAACTCTCTGTTTGATTGTCGTGTTATACTACGTGTTGCGCAAAAGAAGTGGCCGGCTTTCACCCACAATTGGTGAAAGCACCATTAACCCTTAGGCCCACGCTGCTACAAGTCCTCGCACCCACACCATCTCATATATACGTTCCACCTGGTCCAAGGATGTACCTCCCTCAAACTGATACGTCACTGCTTCACCAAGTGAACCGGAAGACGAAGACAGCCAGCAGCTTGGGTAGAGATAGCAGCTATAATGGTCACAGGAATCCTAGTGCTACCCAAGGATGTCGACTTATTATAGGCAAGGTTCATCGTACACTGCCCACAGTGCTGTCCGTCCACCTTATCCTTCCATTGCTGACTATCAAAATGTGTGTACCATGAACATAAGCCACCTGTATAACTGAAGATGGTGACGGTAGATGCACCTGCAGTATTCTTGATGTGTGTCGTCTTTGCCTCACGAACAAACAAGTAGCCCTTTTATAATAGGGGTTGCGCATATACGGCAAAACATATGCCCTCAGAAAGGACTAAGATAAAATTATGTGTGGTCATAAAGTCGCACCAGGTACTATATTCGCTTATGATATCACAGGTAGTGATGGAAACCCTACTCTACTGATCCACACCTCCGAGTAATTTCCTTAGTGTACATTAGAATTGGGTATATCATAATTTCCATATAGTCTGTCTCTCTCTCTTTGTTGAATGTGGGATGAACCTATCTTAAAAAAATTAATAGAGGTAGCTACAAAGTCAACTTCGTCATATGTAGTAGTAGATGTTGTCTTAATTTTATTGATGGTCATCATAGTCAATTCTGACCTATTTGTCAAGCATTACAATCGACGCAATCAGTTGACATATATTGTCACGTACAAGTACAAGACAAAGAGTCATAATAATACTAAATAATATTACTCTAAAACAGCGCTAATGACTGGTATTCTAATATGGTAGAGCGGAATTATTCTGATCCAGTCAGTTGCATATGGATTGAAAGGAAGAAATTACGGTTTACGGTAAATAAGATCTTATTTGGCCCACGTTATCTTAAAATACCGAATAGAAACTTCAGGCCAACTTTATAATAATGTTGCTATTTCTGCGTGAGAACCGGAGAGTGAAAAAATGCTGCCTTTATGCGATACTAAAAAAGGCAAACACAGCTTTTTCACTGTTTTATTTTGGAAAATTTGTTTTATTTTAATCCCAATAACATGTGAAATATGTGCTGAAATGTGTTTCTTATTATTGCAAGTTTTCTCTGCTTTCGTACCGCAAGCAAGAAACAGTTGCAAATCGTCCAATTTCTGTACTTCTTGGAAAAAAGAGACCACCACAGTTTGCTGGCAACCTTATGGGGGTAAAGACTAGCCTTCAACATGCAGATGATTCTGTCCCTGTCGAATTTAGAGAGTTGCCAGTATGCCGTGGCATTGTGGTTTCACATTGCTTTCGGGTATTTCCGATGGCCCCTTTATAAAGTCGTTAAGCACCCAAATACAAAAACACACACTTTTTGCACATTTCTTGTCGTTATTTCGCTTGCAGAATATTTGCCTGTTTGTGATTGCTATGACATACCCTTAGTTATTCTGTCCATGCTATATGGTATTCTATGTGACGTCCATATTTTCTACACAAATTAAAATTTAGAGCAGCTTGTGTTACACCAAAGTGGCCTGTCGTTTTTGCGAGGAGTATATGTTGTTTCAAAAATTCCGTTCCTGCATTCTTCCAACCGTGTACTTCCATGTGAATAAATTTATAAAAATCGCTGAGACTTTAGCCTCATGATATTAATCATTAAAGCAGCGGTAACTTGCCGCAAATCGAACAATTGTTGCTGTAGATATATCTCTGCCAGGCATTTGAGTTACCTTGTTGTTGTCAAGGAGCAGGTATTAGAAATCTTGCATCACAACTGACCTTGAACAACCATGCAAAAGTTTAAACAGTGGATAACTAAATGAGCTATGTGAAATGCGGGACGGTTACTCTGACTCCATACTAAATGTGACTGAAGCAATGCAATTAATTGAACTTCTGTGTACAAATTGATCTGCTTATGGTATTATTAGGACAGTGTCCGATGTGAATGGTCGAATTATGATTTTTTCCTTCTTTCTTTCCTTTTTAATCCAAGTCATATTGTGTACTGTGAGTACGAATAAAGATATGTACACACACACACACACATATATATATATAAATATAAATATATATATATGTATATATATATATATGTATATATATATACATATATATATATATATATATATATATATATATATATATATATATATATATATATATATATATATATATATATATATATATATATATATATATATATATATATATATATTTCTATTTGTATCATGATAAAGACTTCCAAATTTTGGTTTAGGATGGTTAATGTATACTTTTACCATAATAGGAGAAATGTCAAAAATGACAACATTTAAATTTTGCGGGTTTCCCATATGCTTTGCTATGACCTAAATAGTTCTAATGTCCGACATATGATTGACTGTTATGACTTTATCGCCTTTAGGATGGAGACCGGTTAATTAAATTATTGGGGGTCACTCTGCAGAACTGTTTATATACCTTTTGTGATAAACGTGCAGGGAAAAGAGGGGGGGGGAGACAGAGAGAGACAGAGAGAGAGAGAGGGAGAGAGAGACAGACAGACAGAGAGAGAGAGACAGACACAGAGAGAGCGAGAGACAGAGAGAGAGAGAGAGAGAGAGAGAGCACAATTATAAGGATAATGCTGTGTATTTGTTGCAGAATATCAGCGTTTAGCGGGCTGATCTGTAACCAGTGCGCAGTGGGACTGGCAACTTTGCATCAACATTACCCATTTAATTCTTTAACAAGCACAGAAAAACTAGATTTTCTGGTTACTACACATTTTTGGATTTCTATCCAATTTTTTTATCGGGAATGCAAGGGTTTTTTTTAGATTTTGTCGCATTCTTTCTGACTCGGCAGGATTTTTAATTTTTCCGTGAAGTCATTTTTTTCCAAATTGAAATCAGAAATATATATATATATATATATATATATATATATATATACATATATATATATATATATATATATATATAACAGGTTGTACATTTTGCAAATTGCTCGAAAAGTCAGGAAATGGGTTTTCAGAAAAAAAATCCATGGAACTGTTACTGGATATGATATTTTGCTTTTGGTTTCCCTTGATTTTCATGTGGGCAATTCGTTTGTTTGCGAGGCGAGATACAAATTGCAGACGTTAAGCAAAAAGCAGCTCCCAGAAAATCGCATTGAAAGTAGAAGCTGCCAAATCTTATGCATTTGGGGCTGTTGGATGACTCATTTCTATGCCTGTGTTGTTTTTTATTTTGTGAATTGAGCCAGGAGCTTTACCTCCGTGATGTTGTCATTCAAAAAAAGTTTATTTTGTGGCTTAAAACTCCAGTCTTGGTAGCTTTGGAATATCGAATGTAACCACCATAGGCTGCTTTGTGTGTGGATTCACACGCGGCTTTCCATATTAGGGGCCCAGTGAGTTGATTTTTGTTTGTACAATAAAGAATTTTAAAGTAGTCAGAACAATGGTAGTGATCAGTCTGAACTGGCCCACTCTTCATTTCGAGGCTAATAGTTTCCTGTTTCCCATGAGAGACCCTTTTTAGTGGCTCACCTGGTTACCAGATGTCATGAACTAATGACTGTGCGGACAAAGACATGGTTCATTATCACGTCCATGCAAACAAACCAAAAGAGGTCGCCACTGCTGGAACTCTTCAGTGCAAACAAAAGTTTTGAGCTCAATTTTCCCATATAAATTTTATGTTCACACATCTGAGTCTTCGTGAGCATGTAGTTCAAGTATCAAAGTATCCAAGAGTATTAAAAGATTATAAGGGGTTACTCAAAAGTGCTGGCTACAGATCTGCCACTGTTTCTAGTTTCGTTTGCACACTTGATAGAAGAAACACAGGAAAATTTGGTAATTATGGTTTGTTTGACAGGTATTCTTCTTTGATATGAAGCTCTGCATTTACAAGCAAAACTTCACATATTTAGCAAATTCATCAATTGCCACGTTCATATTTATTCATTATTATGTGGGTTGTCTTTGCTGAATATTTAGCTTAGGCAAGGAGCCGCTACTCAGAGATACATATACGGGTAAAAGGCTCCGAAACATGTTGAGTAGTTACCCGATGAAGACCCTTTAATTTATTTGGGCTGATACAGCCTATGTAAAAATTTTACAGAGGAACGTGTGCATTATAGACAATAGTAATTCCATATATATACAGGTTAGACAGGGACACGTTAGCTTATGGAGAGTAAAGAGTTCAAACTGCGGAATGGGATATTGACTACTAGGAAGTGGTTCTGGGCAAAAAGACACAAATATAATTCTGTTCTCTTTGAACCATTGATG
The DNA here is from genome assembly GCA_964020975.1 of Hermodice carunculata. NCBI lineage: Eukaryota > Metazoa > Annelida > Polychaeta > Eunicida > Amphinomidae > Hermodice > Hermodice carunculata. Next base: position 92,587,809 of record OZ026622.1, read on the forward strand.
CTTGGTGGATAGGTCTGTACAGGCTGGTCCCCCATCTATGATTTTCAATGCATACTGGAAGTCCAGGTAACGTCTTTAGTCTAGCACCCATTTGGACTTGTTGTAGTTATTTTTATTGTTATTGTTAATTTTGTTACTCGGTGGACTTAACAACGACGAACCAGGATAAGGTTTAGGGACATGACTATAGATAAATGGCATGATGGGCTTTCAAAATTATGTTTAAAGTCTAATACAATCATAAACAGTGAGATAAACAGTGAAAACGGTTCAGCGTTAGCCTCGAGCGCTGATTTTGGAACATGTTTTGATGGAAATTGTAATTGTCTATTCTGCAAGTCAAATTTCACAAAGAACAAAGAGTTTCACAGTAACGTTACTAACAAAAAAATCAAATTAAGGAACCCCCGATTGGAAAATTTGGTATTATCTTGTGAATCTACCAATATCATTTATTTGTTATCCTGCATCAAATGTAAAGCACAATATGTGGGCCTAACTACTCAATCAGTTAAAAAGAGATTCAGTGGTCATAAAACTACAATTAAAAATCACAAGTTAAACACTTTTTTGTGTAACCATTTCAATTCTGCAGAACATTCACATATGGATTGCCGGATACAAATTATTGATTACATAGAGCCAAATTTGTTAGACCAAGACAGTTATGTTAACACAAGGAAATTATTACAAATGGAAGATTTTTGGATCAATGCACTTAATTCAGCTTTTCCTTATGGACTCAATGACAGAATTTTAGGCTTCGGTGATGTTAGGAATTTGGACTTTACAACTCTTGACAGTAGTCACACACCTTTTCATAACAATCAGGCTGGTATTCAAAGAAGAAGAAGTCATGGAAAAAGAAAATCACGGAAAAACAGGAAATGCAGGAACATGGATACAAAAGACCTTGTCCAAAATTTACTACAGGCTCATTTCGAGACATAACAAGAATTAATGAATATTTGGGTCTTACTGATTCAGAACACACATTTCCGCAAAATTTTTGTGAAATTGTTTATGCTTACACAACAACTATTCGGAAACCAGATTCTAATAAGAAAAAATTAGATCAAATGTTTTGCAGTATTCCTTTCAAACACAAAATCATTGACTCACTAAACATTCAGTCCCTTTTCAAATTGATATTTGTTCGTAACATGAATCCCGAGGAATGCAAAATATAAGATCCCCCTATCATTTCCTATAAATATGGCAACAATATTGGACAAAGAATCATGAATTACAAAAAAATTCTGGCTTCAATTACTCTTGAGGATATCGCAGCAAATCAAAATTGTGACTGTATGTCTAATAGCAAATATTCTAATTTTGTTGATACACACCACAAACATGTATTTACAGGTAACTTGGATATAATACAAAATTCAGGTTTAAAAGAAATAATGAAAAAAGGTACAAAATTTCGGATATGTCCCAAGTTGAATATTGACAGTATTTTTCAGGATACATGTCGACTCCTACTGTATGAAATGGGCAAAGAAGGAAAAAATGGAATTTCAGAAATTTGAAGGATGGTTATCAAACTTGAAAAGAGTCTTTAGAAATAGAATTTATCGTTACAAATCCCACATTAAGAATTTTAATACGGTTAATCTAAAACAGCCTAAAGTTTCTAAAGCAGTCAAAGAACTACAAGATAGATTTGCAGTCACTAACATAGATAAGGCAGGTAACAATTTTGGGATCATCTGCAAAAAATATTATTTGGTTGGTCTTTTTGAAAAAGGAACTTGGTATACACAATATTTCAGACATAAGAGGAAATGATGTTTATAAATTACACAAACAATCCATTGATAATTTGATAGATGCACATAAAGATGAGATGGAAAGGAATTTTAATATCAAAATTTCTGAAGAGGACTCCTCTATTCCACTTTTGTTCTGGATACCCAAATTACATAAAACCCCTTTTAAATCTAGATTCATAGCTGGTGCTTCAAAATGTACTACAAAGCAATTATCAAAAGAAGTAACATTGTGTTTCACTGCAATTAGGGATCATTTTCGTAAATACTGTAATGCAATTTCTGGAAACTGTGAAATAAATTGTTTTTGGAGTATTAACAATTCTTCCGAGTTTGTATCTAAAATCAAAGATGTAAAGGCAAAAAATATCAAATGTTTTGAATTTTCTACACTGTACACAAATCTACCCATAGATGAAGTCAAAAGTTCACTTTCAGAATTAATTAGCAAAATCTTTAAATATAATGATAAACCATACATAAATATTTATTCATAAACAAAGAAAGCATACTGGTCACACAATAAATATTAAAAAAGTAACGTTAAATCTTACACTGTTGAAACTTTGATAGATGCTATAAAATTTCTCTTGGATAATACTTTTGTTCAATGCGGACCACTGGTTTTTCAACAAATAAAAGGCATTCCAATGGGTAGCAACTGCTCCCCTTTACTGGCAGATTTATATTTAACCTGGCTTGAATTTAAGTATATGAATAAACTGATGAAAAAGGACTTTCAAATGGCTACAAAATTATCAAAGAACGCATGATATATTGATGACATTGCTTGTATAAATGTACAAAATTTCAGTGAAATTGCTAAAGAAATTTACCCAAAAGATATCCCTTTGGAGGGTAACAATTCAGATGGTTTCAGAGATGTGTTTTTGGACTTGGATATTCAGGTCACTAATGACAGGTTTTGTATTAAAGTCTATCACAAAATAGATGAGTTTAACTTTGAAGTAGTTAATTATCCTTTCCCGGACAGTAATATTTTGGATACTATTGGATATAATACATTTTTGTCACAAATTTAAAGATTTGGTCGTATTTGTTCTAAATTTCAGGACTTTGCATCAAGAACCAAATTTATTCACAATAAACTTGAGTCAAGAGGATTTAAAGGGGTACTTTTGATCAAATATTTCTACAAATTTTGCTGTAAATATCCCGAGATGGTAAGAAAGTTTGGCTTCAATAATTTTAGAGATTTTAGACTTGCCTGTTTTGCTACTTAATTTTAACTTTTGACACCATTATGTTTAAACGTTCACCTTTCGGACATTTTAGGCTAGCTTGTTTTCTGTTAGGTAAACCCCCAGGGGCTACAGGTAGCAAGAAGCGGCCTACGACAGTTACAAGCTTGCCTAATTGTACTTGATATCTGGTTAATATTTTCATTGCATTCTCTTGACATAAATACAAAAGACTTCCATTCTTTTCTAACTTGTCCTATAATTCTACTGTTAACATCCAAAGATTATTGGAAAGTTTGCCTGCAATAATCTACAGTTTTACGACTTGTCTGTTTTTCCACTTAACTTTATCTTTTGGCATCTTTCTGTTTTAATATTCACTATCAGACATTTTAGGCTTACATTTTTCTGTTAGGTAAACCCCCAGGGGCTACAGGTAGCAAGAAGCGGCCTACTACAGTTGCATGATTGTTTGCCTAATTGTACTTAAAATCCTGTTAAGAAAAATTCTTTTGATAGCATGTTTTTGGCATAAATGCTAATGACTTCCATTCTTTTCTGACATGCCTAAATGCACATTTACTCACTATTAAAAAAATACTCAAAATTGACAGTATTTTCTCAAGTGTCACAAACCTGACACATTAAGTTGACACATTGACTCAGGGTTGGCAGTTAAATAGAGCTTAATTGTCTGAGGAGTAGGTGTCATCATGGAGTTTGTTTTACATCTCTGGTACAGGATGTACATTGTTGCAGTCCTTGTTAGGATTTTCCTTGGTTTGTACAGGTGGTCTAGCTGCAATGTTTATTTTACAATCACTGGGACTGAATATTATGCCCCAGCTTGTTTCCACTTCAGTTAAACATTGACGGACGGTTTAACTAGAAAAAGCTGTCCAGCTAGAAAGGGTACATTTTGGTTCAGGGGTAAGTCAAATTGTTCTTATCTGAACCTGTACTATGAAAATTTGGTAATTATGGTTTGTTTGACAGGTATTCTTCTTTGATATGAAGCTCTGCATTTACAAGCAAAACTTCACATATTTAGCTAATTCATCAATTGCCACGTTCAAATTTATTCATTATTATGTGGGTTGCCTTTGCTGAATATTTAGCTAAGGCAGGGAGCCGCTACTCAGAGAGATATGTACGGGTGAAAGGCTTTGAAACATGTTGAGTAGTTACCCGCTGAAGACCCTTTAATTTATTTGGTCTAATACAGCCTATGTCAAAATTTTACAGAGGAACGTGTGCAATATAGACAATAATAATTTCAATAACCTTTTTTGGGGTTGTCCCGATGGCCTAGAGGTCAGCGTGTTGGACTTTACATTTGGCTAGGCGAGTGTGCCGAAGGTAGTGGGTTCGAATCCCATACAGGTCGACATAAATTTATCGTATTTTTCACAATATTTATACAGGCTAGACAGGGACAGGTGAGCTAATTGGAGAGTAAACAGTTCGAACTGCGGAATAGGATATTGACTACCGGGAAGTGGTTCTGGGCAAAAAGACACAAATACAATGTATATTTATTCATACAGGTCGACATAAATTTATCGTATTTTTCACAATATATATACAGGCTCGACAGGGACAGGTAAGCTAATTGGAGAGTAAAGAGTTCGAACTGCGGAATAGGATATTGACTACCGGGAAGTGGTTCTGGGTAAAAAGACACAAATACAATGTATATATATATATATATATATATGTATATATACCCCCGCCACCCACCTCTCAACGGGAACCTACCCATTGAAATCACCAGAAATGGACAGAACCTGCTATAGGGCAGTCATCAAGTAATGGAAAGGCCAACTCCAACACAGATACATGCCGACATGGTCTCCACTTTAGGGGATGATGCCCCGACCTTTTTCACTGTTAAGAAGTGGGCTGCGATTTCAAGTGTGGCAGAGAGAGACTTGACGATTACAGTCTTCCAGGGTTGCATTCAACAGCAACCATTACCAAAAACATTACTCCGGCGCATGACATGGTGATGGCTGATCAACTTTTGACCACTCGACATATTGCAAGTGTTATGGGCATCTCACATGAGAGGGTTGAGCACAGTGCGCAAAGGCGTTAGAAATGACAAAAGTTTTTGCAAGATAGGTGCCAACGCTCTTGACAGCGGATCAGAAACGCGTCTTACTCCTGGTGTCCCGTGACAATTTTTTGGCCGTTTTAAAGCAGATCCTGAGGCATTTTTTGGCCTGATGTGTAACGATGGATGAGACCTGGATTCATCACTTTGAACAAGAAACCAAAAATGCAGTCTAAACAATGGAAGCACCCGGTATTCCCCCCCTCCCTCAAAAAGGCAAGTAGGATCCTTCAGCAGAAAGGTTGATGGCGTCAGTCTTTGGGATTCCAAGAGTATTCTGTCGATTGACTAACTTGAAAAAGGCCAGACTATCAATTGAATATATCATGCTGACCTCCCTAGACAGTTGCATGAAGCTTAGCGATGGGCAATGTTTACTGAAGGAGTCCTGTCCCACCAAGACAATGCTCCTGTTCACAAATATGTGGTTGCCATGTCAGCGATCCATGACTGTGGCTTCGAACTCATTGACCATCCCCTTATTCACCCTATTTAGCCCCGTCAGACTTCCATCTGTTCCTAAAAAAGAGAAGAAGAAGAAGAAGAAGAAGAAGAAGAAGAAGAAGAAGAAGAAGAAGAAGAAGAAGAAGAAGAAGAAGAAGAAGAAGAGCCTTGCCGGTCACCATAGCAATGATGACATCATTTCTGCTGAAAATGACGTTTTTAAGGTGGCTGAAAAAAGTTTCTTCCTGACCAGCATCCAGGCCTTGCAGCATTGCTGGCAAAAGTGTGTAAACCTGGAAGGGGTGGACATGTAGGGAAATAAATGAAAAACATGTACATTGTACGGGTCTTTCACAGGTAGGCTTAAAACTTTACAGTCAACCCTCGTAGATTCCTTGCAAATTGAATCAGTGGAGGATCATGCGTTGTATTAGTGTGCCCGGCTAGACACTACGCAACAATACTTCAGTGGATCAGGCAAATATACTGATCAGGCATAGTCAAGTGACCTCCACCTTTGATTTGTGTTTGTTGATCAGCAACATGATATACGATAGTTTGTTTGTACCATTACACATGTATATATCAAGTTATGTATGCGTAAAAACTGCAACATCTAACAGGTACCCGAGTTATACACACCAATTCCCTACAATGACGTTTTTTTTTTAAAATTAATTTTGCATATCACCATGATCTACGAATTATCAAAATCCATTGGCGACAAAACTTTATTGTCCGTCGTCACTATGCACTTTTGTGATCTGAATATGATTCAATATAATCGTCTATCAAACTGACATTAAATTTGAGCTTAGAGCAGCAATCCTGGCTCCCCTTCATTGCTCAGGTTCCAACTTGGTTTTCTCTCTGATTTCGTTTCGAAAGGCCCTTCACTGGACTGAAGCATTCCAATTGAGAAAATGAATATATATTATTCAGTAAATCCTGTATAAAACCAAGGAAGCAATGTCGGAGGTATACATATCGCTTGTTTATGATGTCCACGGGCTCAAATTGTTATATCAAAATTGTTCATGGGGGTATTGTCGCAATGATGTCACAAACACACCCGTGTAACAATGTGATTGCGTGCGTCACAAAGCAGCCATCACGGCAATTTAAAACTCCATGCAATTCATGCCAACAAACAAAAAATAGCAAGCGTCCCGACTGAAATTGATGTTTCACGACAAAGAAAATAGGAGTTGATATCTCTTATTTTCTTAGAGTAATATATATTTTTCTACAAACGTGAATGGGATCTACAAAAACAATAAAAAATTCCAATTTCCTGCTTTGTTTGGCGATGTTTTTCTAAACCTAAACACGTTTAGCTGAAATATGATTTTATTGATAAATTATAGTTTAAACATTGAAGACGAGATTTATTTCATTTTATCCATCGGAATTAAAGTTTTATAATGTGCCTATCTGTATTAACATATTCTTATATTCAGCGTTAAGTAAGTATCAGCGGTTGACAGTCGCTAAAGGTATCATCAGATATTGGGGTCATCGACCGAACGAGAAGTCTATAATTTGTTTATAGTTCCAAATTCTGAAGCACGGAACAATTGGTGATGTGTTTTCAACCTAGACACGTTTAGCTGAAATACATTTTTATTGATAATGTTCTGAATGAAACCATTGAAGACAACATTTTTCTATCTATCGGAATTAAAGTATTATAATGCGTCTATCAGTATTTATATATCCTCATCCAGGGTCTCATAAGTATCAGCGGTTCACAGTCGCAAAAATTATAATCGGTCGATAGGGGCATCGGCTGAACGAGAAGTCTACAATTTGTCTACAGTTCCAGACTCTAGGAACGGAATAATTGACGTGAACAAAAGTTGTTTTGATATTCTGATTTCAGGAGTGCTTCCTCCTTCCATACAGCCTCCTCGGTAATGTTGGATATAATGGATATCGTTTAGATTTTATTCATCCAATTCCACAACGATGTCCATGATTGCTGATTACGGAACAATTCGCGTGTGCAGCCATCTGCATACACTGCATTACATGGGAAATTTATGGCATTGTGATCATTTGGACAAGGAAATGTTTTAGTCTACTTGGCATGAGTTTCTTGTATAATTTATTTAAGATTCAAAATTATACCTTGTGCACCTTATTGTACGACCTCTGTAGGCCTTCTGTTGTGTTTATACCAGAGACCTCTCAGGGAAATGACATCCCCTTCACCGATTTATCAATCTAAATAAAATTTCCATGCATAATGGAACCAACCAAACTATTTCTGCCAATTAAATTATCTACCTGAAAGTAGGAAAAAAATCACCTTTTTAGGCATGTGCTGCATAATTTCTTACAAAGGCAGTGTGAAAACATCATAGGATCGCATATGTTTACATCAATCAGACATATTATATTCTGTCATATTCGATCATCTTTTACTACCATAAAAATTATCTCATTGCCCTGGTCTCAACAAGCAGAACAACCAATATTTGGATACATAATGAGATTTTCGCTCTCTCATCTTCGGATATTATTTACTATCATACATATAATCTTATTATCCAGGTTTCAACAAGCAGAATAGCCAACATAATAGACCTATATACCCATTACACCAAGCAAAGACACACTGAAAACTACAGTTTACATATGTACATGTATACGTCTAACATCAGTAATGTCATCACTTTCATTTGATCTTAATTGAAAGTAAGTATCAACTATCATATTTTGAGGTCTTGCAGGAAGCCTTAGAATAAAAGAGTCACGTAAAATGCAACATAGTACCAGCTATGAATATAAACAGTTGAAATTATCGTAAAACAGGCAGTGAAGGTAGAAGAAGATGCCTTCTATTATCCGCCTTTGAACCCTGTTTTTGTACAGATTGCTCCCTCCATCCACCAACCCCCATTTAAACGATAATCTGTTCTAATTAAATATGACTATCCGCACCTTATAGGCGTTATAGGCCTTTTTATGCTTCTATAAAAGCACAAAAAGGCATATTCCACATTTCCAAAGAGTAAAAACAAAACAAAAAAAACAAACAAAAAAACCCAACCCCCCCCAAAAAAAAGACAGAAAGAAAAGAAAAAACCCGTAGCAATAGCTCATCAAATATAACAGATTCGGACCACTGTCATACTATACTGAAAGGCTATAGGTGCTATTCTGAATGTCCAAGAATTTCAAAACAAAAAATAATCGCACATATTGCATTTTTGAGGGTATATATGTGTGGGAGTATCGGAATGATTATGCACAGCTTAGGCTGGTGTGTTGGATTGATATTTGTATGTTTTTCCTCCTGCTGGCTGCTGCTCTAATTTTCTCAAGAGAAGTAACTCTTTCATATTATACTGAAAATTATTTGAGTTATTTCAAATATTTTTGGAGTGCCCTCAGTTGGTGTATTATAATATGCAGGCATATTCGTTTGGTGAGGTAATGGTTTAGATTACATCGGTGGTATGGATCAGATCATTACCCCAGTTTTACACTCATTTACTGTAATTGAAAAAAATGAAGCATATACAAGAATGAAGTGTTGGATCGACTGGGGAATATATCACTTACGGCGTTCCTAAAGCAAAGAAAGTTACCGTGCTCTAAAAGACATTTTTTTTATTTTTGCTCGAAAAAACCCTTTCTTCCACATTTGGAAATATTGAAAAACACGTTCGGAACTGTCATGTGTTAATGGGCCATCTGTAACGCTATATTGCAGTATAAATTTTTGAAAGTCAGGCATTTTTTTTTTCAGAATAGGAAAGATTAGGTACCAATCTACAATACAGCTTACAGTTGATTTTGAAACGTGAAATTTTATGAGAATTGTGCAGCGAAAGAAATCAGGGTTTTTGACCAAACACTCACATGGTTTTGTATTGGCAACGAAATGTAAATGAGCTGTCAGTCAGACTTTGGTCTGCTAGTCAATGGGAAGTGACCAAGCTGCTCATAGGTTGGGGAGAATAATGGGGCAGTGAGCTAGGCAGAGAACAATGGACCAGTGGGCTAGGGAGAGAACAATGGGCACTCCTAATCTATAATTTAAGCGACTGAAACCAGCTATTAGTTAGCAACATCTTTCTGATCTTCTCCTGGAAAAACTTCAAAGATTCATTTTTAAACGTACATTTGATAGATATATTTTACATGACAACACATGAAAAGTATACTGTTATAAGAGTACTTCTCACATACAATAAGACAGAGTGAGTACATTTTCCACAATGACCAGTTTACCGCTGCCAGAGAGCCAATTAGAACTAAATTGCATTTTGCCACAATTCTAATTTTCGTCCGACTTCTCAGAGGTTTTCAACAGATTGATCATAAATGGTTTAACCGATTGTGGTGAAATAAAAAGCTCCTGAAAATATATATGCTTGCCTAGGAATGGTATGTGGCGTTTGTAGATATTTATATATTCCGTTTTTTTTAAAGTTGAATTACACAAAGTGGAAATTTGAAACAGTGGCTGTTTATTAATTTCAAAAAGTCGTTCCTTTTGCTTTTAAGGAAAAAACAAGAAAACTGTTCCTAAACATTACATCAAAGTTTTATTCAGTCAAATTTGAAGATTTTACGTTAAATATAATGGTTTGTAGACGCAGGAAACCTCTGAAGTGGACACCTTTGTAATATAGCCAAATAGCAAGAAAATGATGATTTTTTTCTTCACATAATGAAAATATTGGTTAATATCTAAAAGAAAATATATGGTGGGGGGGGGGGGGGGCTAACGGCAATATTTTAGAAATGAGAGTAGAATAAGATACCACCATGCAATATATGCTGAGCTTCACAGCCGGCCCCTAAAGCACTTTCTTTATGTTTGGCAATATTAGAAAATAATCTCAGGATTTTATTGGTTAATTACTACATTCGGTTAAAAGGGCCACCTGAAAATTAAGTTACACGTTTTTCACGGTCACAAGGCACAGACAGTTTCTTTCAGATAGGAGTGTATCACTCTCTTTTGTATTGTGTTTCTGCAGTCACCACATCTGGTTTTCCAGCATCTACAACATAATAGGGCCATACTGCTTGTGCAGTGTAAATACTGACGTAGACTATGCATCATAACATGACCTACTAAGCACATATCGTAGAACTCATGTCCATCGAAGTAGTAATACTCTCCAACGTGTAAGGACACCACTGAGTACAGTTACGGTAGTCCCTGGGAGGAAAATGTAACGTAACCAGGTGAGACAATGATTACCTTTAATCAGACTGGTTTGAGATCAAACACCACATACTTTAAAGGCGCCCCTGTTATGTTCTGTGACTAGACCTCTTTGATACATAGAAAGAAATAATCATTCCTTCCATATAAGTTAAATTGAACAGATGAAGCACATTTCTGAAGTGTGTTATTCCATTTTGAATTTCACGCCAAGATATATTAGAAAGCAGCGAAATTGCCTCTGGATTTTGTGAAACAACCTCTCTGCGAAAGTCTGCTTGAAAAGGCTCAAGTAGCACATGTTGAGAGAAACTAAGGTGCTCTTACGATGTTCTCAGATAATATTTCATAATGGCTAAGTATAGTTTATTATGTGTGTGTCAAAAGAGAGTGCCTTCAGGAACTACATTTTATTAAATTTGACTTTTTTTGTTCTTTACTAATTGATACCAAATTCTGTAACTGAAGCTGTTTAAATAGTGAATTGATATGCACGTCATTTTGCTAATGTGTGTTTTGGCACCATAAATATTTGCCTTCCTCCCATTTTAGAAGAGAAGAAATTCCAAAGGCAGCAGCTCTGAGAAACACACACACACACACACACACACACACACACACACACACACACACACATATATATATATATATATATATATATATATATATATATATATATATATATATATATATATATATGTATATATACGTGTGTGTGTGTGTGTGGGAGTGTGTTTTATGTTTGGAACGAGCGAGACTCGAAATTGCAACCTTTGGCACCAGTCGCATAAAAGTCTTGCAAGGAAAATTGTGTATATCTAAAGAATATATTGTTTTACCAGAACATTCGGTATCCTTGCATCATTCGTCTACAAAGAGCCAGGTGATGAACACACTGTGGTATTCAAACGTCTTTGCCAAAAGCAATCATATAGGCTGTATTAGCATAAAATTACAGTATTTTATGATACGCGGTCGGGATAAAGCGGTGTTGTTCGGATTCCAATCCTGACGCATATGTGTCATCTCATACTTTTAAAATACTGATGCTTGGTGCTACCGTTTCCACTGGGCACATACTTTGAGAAATGTTCCTGCTAACACATCAGCAGACTTTTCCAATTTTAAGTCTCATTTAGTATTGGGAGGTGTCTAGGTTTGGAGCTGGAAATGATGCTGGTTGCACTGGTAAAAAGCCATTTTGAGTAGGAAGACGGCCTGCATTTATGGTGCAACAACTAAATTCAGTTGGTTTTCCGTACCGCCATTCGTAATTACTGCTGGTTACTGTGGTTTTGCATTCCACACTGAAATCTTAGCACATTGAAATGTTAATGCAGGAGCAAGACAGCATTGTCAACTAGATGGACACAATGAAGATTGCAAGCAGGGGAGTCAATGTAAACAGGAAAAAACTTAGGGTAATGTGCACCTTGAAAACCGGCAAAGCAGTTATTTCATATGGTACAAATGATAACAATAATGATAATAATGATGATGATGATGATGATGATGATGATGATGATGATGATGATGATGATGATAAGTTTTTAATTGATGCAAAGGGTCATTTCTGACCCATACGTCATATATAATACACATTTCCACTTACAAAAAATTCCAACTTGAAGAGTATATTCAGTGCAAATGATAAAGGCCTTGCAAGGACAATGATATATACGAAAGGAGATATTATATTGCCAGAGCATTACACAACGTTGCATTATTTGTCAGCTAAGAGCCAGACGATAACCATGCTGTGGTTTCTCGCTGCGTTTAATGGGACGAGGCCAGATGGAGAGTGGATGCCTCGCATTATTAGAAATACCAATATTTGAATCATCTCTGGACAAAATACATCAAAAACATAGGCAAGGTAGCACGCAAAATAATAGAAAACCAAAAAAAAGGGAAATACTAGCTTTGCATGTTACTGCAAGTGCTCATCTCCTTTTGTATTAAGCATGTTTTTACATCGGAGTTATCTTGCTGATTTCTTGATAGAATTCTAAATAAACAATGGAAGCGTTGAATCAACCCTTCACTTACTGAGTACATTGGCATGCTTTTAAAACTTACAAGTGCCTTTGGCTCTGCCCAGGAAAAAAATCAACTGACGTCAAATGGGGTAATGTGTAAAACGGAAATGAGCACATATTTTAAACATAATTTTCCTGTTTCTACAAAAGTCCAATTACCTTAAGCCTAACAAAATATATATGTGTGTGCCAGTGGTTCCGATTATCGACCCAACCCACTGAGAGCCCCGATCCTAGGAGTTTTTCATGAAACATAAGTTGAAAAAAATAAAGTTTCAAGCCGGCCTTTCCAAATCGAATTTGATCGACCCTGGCTGAAAGACTTTAACCTGAAAGTGGCCGTCGAATGTCGTTATTTTGCAGTAAAGTTAACTCAAGCACAACATTTGTACTTCAACTTGTCTGGAGTAGTGACTTGGGCTGGGGAAACAGCATAGCAACACAAAGCTCAATAAGGCATAGCCCGCTTGTTCAGTAACCGTTATCGTAAATATTTTGCAAGGTTCCAGGTGTCCGTTCTCTGAGTTACCAGGGCAAACGGTCATTAAAGTACTTTTAATAGATGATTTACTATCTTAACTTTTATCTGCCCGCTCCTTTGTGTCTGATGCAGTTATCATCGTAAGTTACAAACCATAATTGGACACGACAAACCTCAAACCAACCAGCCCGTGGTGAACGCCATTTTGAACATTGAGCAACGCCGCACAAAAATAGATATATACATTTAATTTGGACATTTAAGTGAACCACGGTCACAACATATATCATACCATTATTGATGCTCTGATACATTTGATATATTTTGGTTGCATAAATCATAACTCCGCCCCCCCCCAAAGATCGTCCTATTACTATCCTCATTTGCAAATCTCTGGGGGCAGAGTCCGCAATTTTCGAAATGGCAGCCAAGTGCCGGTGAGCCAATCGGATATTATGAAGAGGTAGTATGCAAAATATGTGTGTGATTTGGTTTAATGGAAGGTTCATTGTCGATTAAATGTAATGTACAACATTTAATTTTCCAGGGTGAGCATTACCTGAAAATGTGAGTACACCGCATTACAGGTATCAGTTGTAGCCAGTGGTGGCCCCCAGAGTAGGGATTTTGTATCAGACACCGAAGTCGCCCTGAAGCTAAGATTTAAGAAGCAGCATCAGCAGACCTTGAACCCCTGGTGTGTGAAAGATGGCGCTTGGGTGAGAAGGTAGCCGCGGTAGTGGATGCAAGCTCGAAAGTACGGGCAGGATTATGTATAATTGGTAGTGAGGTATACATACCAAATGAAATTTGCGCGGTTTAAACCGTTTGAAATTCATGTCATTTGCAATGCTCTTTCAGTGGCAACTCTCCTATAACATGTCGTATTTGGCTGATATTATTATGTCTTGAAGGTAGTCTTTCTATACAAAAGTATCGCGTTTCCACATTTGAGAGCAGCGTTTGGTAACATCACCTGCTCCTAACAGAACGTGGCGAGCTCTTATATTAATGAGCCGAACTCTTGCAACTGAGGGTTCTCTCAATACCAAGAAATAGCAGTACTTGAGAACACACTGGTTCTCCTCCGGACAGAATGCGCGGCGCACTTATATATATATATATATATATATATATATATATGTATATATATATACATATATATATATATATATATATATGTATATATATATATATATACATGTATATATATATATATATATATATATATATATATATATACATAAATACATACATATAAATATTTATATATATATATGTACACATATATATATATATTATAGATTATAGCATGTTTCATTACGATATGAAGTATATCAACGAGCACTTGTTGCCATATAGCAGAACGAGTGAGCGAAGCAAACGAGTTCTGCTATAATTTACTTATATATGCCAACTACGTTCACCAAGTAGGTGTTCCTTAAGTTATGTTATGTTTGGAACGAGCGGGACTCGAAACTGCAACCTTTGGCACCAGTCGCCCAGCTCAAATGGGAAAGATAAAATAATTCTATCCTCAACGCTGGTTCAGTAAGCAAGCCCAATGGAGATCTACATGTTTACAAAGCTACCAATGATCTCTGCCAGGGCGGTCAAGATCATGATATTTGTTAATAAAATCCTATTGCTCGCTTCATAATTATGACTTGGCAGTGGAAAACACACTGATGCTTGACGCGAAATAATGGCAAGCTATTGCCTAATCACTTTCTAGTAATATGCAGAGAAATACCCTCCCATATTTCTGTTTTCAACGGAAGCTCAAGGTGATGAGTGACATGGGGTGAAGTGAGCCGCTGACGTTCAAGAAGAGTATGATAATATATAAAAGGCTGAATTATGCTTTGTTAGGCACAGTCCCGATAAAAATGAGTGGCCTTACTCCCTGCAAGATTCATCATTTTCAATAAAAAGACTTTCACTCGAAGGAGACTGACTATAGAGATTTTTGCAATATTGTGAAAAAACATACCTTTTCTATACCTGTCTTCCTCGTTTTTTTATGGCATTGCTCGGCCAACAAAATCATCAAAGAATAAAAACAAGTCTGAACAGAGATGTGCCCACTTCCCACCCCAACCCAAAATAGGAATCACTTGCAATTGATCATGTATATAAATGAGAGGGTACCAGGTCGTGCTGCCTCACTGGGTACAGGTGGTAGATAGCCAGAGCAAAACATGAAGATGTAACTGCACTGCAGGACATAGTCATTTATATAGGGCAGATGAGAGCCATCGGAAATATAGGATAAACGTCAATGTGTTTGGCGAAATTGTTAAAAGGAGTACATAGTTTCAGTGTCAAAAGGTTGTGTGGTTCATATATTCAAAATAATTTTGAATGTTGTCTTGCCTGAAACATGCATGTGTCTTCTGCAATTATTTGCACCCCATCCACTGTAATTTGTTAAACTAGGCAATCACTTTATCGTGACCCCCACATGCGATGGATCTCCCATAAATTTCTATTTCTGCAGTAAACATGTTTCAAATTACCTGTGTATTAACCAATATCCCTGTTCAGAGATAAGCGCTGAATTATACGAACACTATGCGATTCACGAGGCAACATGCACCAAAAGAGCGCTGGTTGAATTTGGAACTAATTCAAGGTGCTTATTGCATTGGGCTCATCCATGGACGAAATTTAAGACGGGCGCCTGTATTTCAGGTATCAACGTACGATATTAAAATATGATAGAACAGAATAATAATGAGAACGCTCATTTAAGGTAGTGTCTATACTGCCAGTCATTTTATGAATGTAACTCAGTAAATTTGGTTTGATGCAAACTTAACAGGGCACTTTTGAGGAAATACAGATAATGTCCATCGTGAAAACCTCTGCTTATGCATACGCCTAGATAATATAATTGGTCACAGGAAGTGGTTTTAATGATTCAGTAATAGATGGCACTAACGTCAACAGCAGTGGTGAAATTTTCAACTGTGCAGTTTATTTTAGACCAACGAAACTGCCTATCCCTCGTTTCATGCTTGTTTTTAAGTAGGTTTGGCTTACAAATAAACATTTTCATAAATGAAAGCTGAGTGTTGTTACTCACTGCTTGTAAAGGTAAGCTGGCTACATAGCCTGAACTGGTCATTGTAAATCGGATACTCAATACCGTCGGATGCATGGGTAAAACTAAAATATAGGGTATCTCCCCATATCATCTCACTTTGCGTAGTGGGACTGGCATAGCTATGGATCTTTGTACAATGAACAGAACAAGAACCAAGGGCTTTCATGGCTTTCCTGAAATGCAAAATGTAAACAAAATGCATAGTACTATCAGAATAGTTCAATATATGTGACTTTGCTTGTGTGCAATGAGACCAGATATCAGAGGAAATTACATCCATGTAATACTCTTTGCATTACAGTTAATACCCAAGCTACGCAACCATGTATAAATTTATGTATGAAGAATAATGGAGGTTCACGGACACTGAAAGTGTAGATACTGTATGACATCTCCCTGCAGGATTGAATTGTAATTTGACACAAAGTAGCCCGATAGAGCACCATGATTTTTTCCTCACGTAGTAACGTGTTCTTGGAAGGTTCCATGCATATACTCACCAGTTACGATACAGAACCTGCCAATAGATATGACAGCACACTCATGTAGTTTCTTTCAAGTACTGCAACACTGATAATACATAATTTGTGAAACCAAAGCACAGGGACGTCCTTCAATTGTGCAAAAGTGGCAGCAAAAGGGTTTTTATAATAAAAAACATAGTCCAGTCTGCACATAGCAACAAAGGAGCTAGCACAGGACAAATAGTAGTGATACCATTACGTGTCATGGTGATAGTCAAAAATCAGTTAAGGCCGAATACTGTCCAAATATTGCCAAGTAATTCAACATGAACATCACCAGATATAATAGAAAGACTTGAATATCCATCAAGCAATACATTATTAATTGAGTATCTAAAGAGGATGAGATGTCATGATGGAACCCAAAAATGATTACTGTCATGAAAAAGAGAATTAGACAACGGTTTTCAAGAATTTTAGGGAAGCTGCACCGAAATCCAAGCAAATGAGAACTATTCACGATCAAAACACCTAGTCATTAAACATGCCAGGCAAAAACCCAAAGGTTCAAGGTGGACATGCCAACAACTTTTTGATATTTTTATATATCAATCAACGAATACGAATTGCAGTATGAATGAAAACGTCTCTCTCCTGACTTGAGGAAGGTACCAACAGATGTAAGTAGCAGCGGAAACCGATTTAATGCTGGCAACTTTCAATCTTGCTTCATACGTAAGTTGTATAAAATGTCGGTCACAATTGTTAGCTTTATATTTACGACATCATTCATATAACATCCCCGATTCACTAGATATCTATATACAAAATGTTGATGTTTGCCCAAAAACTCCAGAAACGATCGTTTCAATTTTATTTTCGAATATCCCTGGTTCAGAAGTTTTGGAAAAAGAAGTTAATGACGGGATTTCAAACTTTGTTGAGGAACGCTAAAGCAAAGAAGAAGATCAAGCTAAAAAATATTTGTTTCTGAAATTTGCAAATTTTGTTGCTACGCGTGCTACCTCATTCAAGTAATTAAGAATTTTTTTTTTGGCAGTGATAGCAAACTATGTCACCAATATGTAGCCAATTAACAACAAACCTGTTCTGCCAGTGCAAAACGTGAATTCCTTTTTACAAGATATACTTTGACCATATTGACCTTACCAGTACTGCACACACACACACACACACACACACACACACACACACACACACACACACACACACACACACACACACACACACACACATATGGAGTAAACTTGTATTAATTAAAATAATCATAAACGCAACAGACAGTTAGCCGTTAATACACTATTAGGTTAAAAATGCTGTCTTATCAAGCACTATTAGGTCACTTGTTCCAACATCATTAAACCCACTGTGTCAAATCAGGAATACACTTCTAATATGATCTTTTTAGAAATCAACCCTGAAAGTAAAGCAACCTGCCACAAGATAACAAATTTGGATAAATAACATTTAATGAGATCAGATATATTACTTTTATTAGACTGCAATTAAAATTAGACATAAAAGGCTGCTGCTGCATATTTAATAATCTAATACAAAGAATACAAAACACTGTAGTCAGTTGTCAAAACGTGACATTGATGTGCTGATGCCAATATTACCAAAGGTTGCGGTCACCTGCCACAAAAGTAACCGGCTAAAAAACATACAGCCAGGAGACGAGATATTGAGGTGCTGGTTGGTGCTAGCAGGGCAATGTCATCTGCAAAGGCAACTGCCCCAAGGAAGTTGTTGTCGATATGACAACCGTTGCCACTATGTCTCAGTATATAGGAAATTCATCTATATAGATACTGAACAATATTCGAGACAACACACGACCTTTGTTTTCTCCTAATTGACGCTGATATTTTGACGGGTGTATAAATTCAGAAGCAGGCGACTTACAACAGGACATAAGCCTTTCTTAGTCAATAAACCAAAAAGCTTGGCATTATATATCCAATCGAATGTCTTTGTGGCATCAAAAAGGCTAGATGCACATTTAAACCGTATTTAATGTAGTAATTACGCACTCAGATACAACAAACGTACATTGCGTTGTTGACCTTTCTGCTTTAAAACCAAACTGCAAAGTAGAAGTATCAAATTCATGTCTATATTTGGTCAAGATAATTTAGTCCATAACGTTTGCCTGCACACTACTTAAGTAAATACCCCTATAATTTTCAGAGTAAGCAAGGGATTTTCTTTTGTTTTTTTTTTTGGAATTAGCCAAAACATAGTATTAGGAAACCCACTTGTTGTACACGCATGGCTATACACAGCAGAAACATCGATGACAAGTGAATCTGTAAACTGTCTGGTGCACAGATAAGATGATGGGTATAATGACCAGGATGGCCTTCCTCTTTACTTCTTGTCATGTGTTTAATTGCCATTCTAATGCCAGATGTTGCACACATGCAATTCCCCGAATTATATGAACCGTGTTCAGACTTAATTAAACTGTTGATATCAGCCTCCAGTCTACAAACCTCAGCCTCGTCATACGAAACTAAGTTTGGCAGTTTGTTGTATTTATCAGCAAACGGATTTGCAATACCTTTGGGATTAGAGACATTATCTACGGACTCGGGTATGCTAAACTATGTCTGTCTTTTTTTTTACTTCCTTCCAAAGGTATGCATCACGGTTTCAAAGTACTGCGTTGGCTAATTGCTGAAAATAAATGTATTCTTTGTTCTTTTCAATTTTTCCAAACGTGTAATGATATTTTGCACGTGTTTTTTTTTTCCAATTCCCGCTATGATTCCCACACGTGGGGAGTTATTTTACTTCTAAATAGAATGCTAAAACAGTGCTTGTTGTCGAATAGCTTCAATAAAATCGATCTGACTCGGAACTTATCCTTATTCCATATTTTGGCACATCCACGATATGGCCTACATCTAGGCAGGCTGTGATGTACCATACCTGAAGCAAGATACATATGACACTCGGGGTTTTTTTGTTCAAGCATACCAACCTGTTGACTGCACAACCAGTGCTCTTGTGCAGAAAAGAAATCATTGTCATGGACGATCTTTTTATCATAATCCAGGCGTCTAATGCCGTGTCCATGAAAATTGTAAGTAGCAAAGTATAGATTGAGACTTGAAATGAGAAGGCTGAGGGCGTATAGATATTGTCGATACACTTTGACCATTAAGACCTCACTAATGCCATCTTCACGATAGAAAGGGACATATTTTCTAACTCTTACTCCGCTTGGCCATATTGTCTCATCAAATAAGTGAGACAACTGAGAGACAGGCACTGTGAGCTTACAAAATCTGAATTTCGAGTAAGGAATGAAAGTACACTCTAAATCCCTGACACAAAACCCCTTGTCAAGTACATAAACTTGTGACTCACGGACCTTTGATTTTTTGGCAACTCTGAAAATAAAAAGTTCCATGTTAGGTTCAGGGGCTCCGTTAAAACTGTCACTATTATAACCTATAGCCGTGATTACTTTACGTAATTTTTCTTCTTGACTTCGAAGTTTCTTTGCAATATATGAACTTATCTCAAATTCTGAGCATTCGGTTATTTTGTGCTCCTTTTCCTTTTGTCACCACAAGGACCTCTCTTTCAAGAAAGAAGTATGGATTTACCAAAAGGCTGATTTTCAAGGCCTGAACACTACCTTATTCGCTGCTACCTGGAACTGTGCTTTTGACGTTTTTGACTCCATTGATGACGTTCTTCTCATGGTCTCAGTTATTCCTAACTGCCGGCAAGCAGTTTATTGCGTGTAATGAAGTTAACATTCAGCCCAAGGGCAAACGTGGAGGACAACAGAAATTAAAAAAACTTACGTGTCAGCGTAAACGAGCATGAAAACGTTTTAACAGTTTATCTATTATGCCTTGCCCCTTCGCCCTTGAGAGCTGTATTAACAGGTTTTATCAATCTTTGCCAAAATATCAATGTAGCAAAGCTGTATATGCACCAAGAAAATCGATCACTTCTCACTTTATAAAATTATAAATACCATTGGAGAAAAAAATATAAAATATAAATTCCAAACAATGGTGGAGCTGGTCCAAATCAGATCTTGAATGTAAAATTTACGAAGACATCTTACCCATTATCGAAGCAGGCAAGATCATTACTAGCATGAGCGAAAAGTGTGATATTGGAAATACTTTCTTTGCTGGGCAGTGCATTAGTTATGCCGATAACGATGCCCCACCCCTGTCTCACTTCAAATATCGCAATGAGGCGTGTACTGTTGAGTTTATGTTTAATGCAGAAAAATGTTAGGAAAGTTTTTTTTTAATTTAAGACTTACTTTGCTTCCGGCTGTAATAATATGGGGGATATTCCTCGGACAATACTACCAATTCCATCAGAAAGCCTCTGATAAAAAAATTAAATCATCTCTCCACGTCTCTGAAACTTCCGATTCCTGGAAGCGTTCAAAAATTTGTCCTGTGTTTAAAATAAAATGGAATTAGCACATTCAAGATACCACTGCCCGATATCATTAGTTTGAAAAGTGTCAGAGGTATTAGAATGAATGGTCTCTAATTTTCTTTATGAACGCCTGATATGTAATAATTTCTTTGCTTACAGAAACTTTTGGTTCAAGGCCAGTGACTCAACTGGTAACGGACTAGTTATTACCCGTCACAACATATACAATGGTCTTCAAATAAAAAAAGGAGGCCAGAAACATCTTTTTAGATAACTCTCATGCCTTTGATAAGGTCTGGCAAGCTAGTATTTTTTTAATGTTAAACTGTGATGACCAGGGCTTTCTGAAGCTCTTATTAGATGGATTGGTAGCTACCTCTGAAGCCGCTTTCAAGGTGCAGTTATCCATGAGCAATCCTCCTCCTGGATGCTTTTTCCAGCTGTTGCACCTCAGTGATCCATATTAAGTCTCTTACTGTTTCTTCTATGTATATTGATATTGTAGACAATTCGACCTGTAATGTCCGTATCTTCGCCAACGAGATGGGCATACTCGAAATGGTCCAAAACCCCACTTACTCAACACCACTTAAATAACAATCTCTTTATTATTCACCAATGGAGTAAATTATGACATATGGTTTTCAATACTGCAAAATCTATTTCAATAATATTTTTCAGCTAAAACTAACAAACCATCTCATTCCCCACCCCTACTCCTTAGGGGCCCTGCCATACCAGAGACAAGGTCCCATACTCACCTCGGCATTACTGTAGCCAGTTATGTTTCTTAGGATGCACATGCCAAACCCATCACAAACAAAGCTAGTCAACATATTGGCTTACTCTGAAGATGTTACTAGATGCTTTCACACAAAGTGTTCGAGACATTATATTTTTTCATTGGTTAGGCCTCTTCTTGATTAGGGCTGCGTATTTTATGATAATTGTGAGCACGGTATGTACAACGTTAACTGGGTCGATTCAGCTTAATACTGCCAAGATATGTACTGGAGTACCAAGACACACGTCACATACCAACCTGTTGTACGAACCTGGTTGGCCAATGCTAGCCAATAGAAGGAAATGTCCTTAACTACTCATTTTTTACAAAATATATCACAAATTAACACCAGCTTATTTATCCATTCTTGTACCTCCTGCTCCCGCAGATGACAGCCGCATGTTCCAACAAAGATCTACCAGTAGAATGCGCCCATCAACTGCCGAACTCAAAATTTTGAAAATTCCTTCCTCTCTGATGCCATCAAACTATGGAACAATCTCCCCACTGATATCAGAAACTCCATATCCATGCAAATCTACAAGTCCAAAGCCACTCTGCTCGCAGTTGATAGTGTCCCAAATTTCTGTTCATATGGTCAACGATTTCCCGGTATTTGTCATACTTAGCCACGATTAGGTTTCTCTCTCAATCCTGATTTTTATGAGGTTAACAAAATCCAGCAACTTATGTGCATGCTCTCACCCAAAGGACGATTTTACACACTTTGTCTGTATTGTTTACCCAGGAAAGAAAGAAGCTTTTCAATATCACTATTCCATTAATAGCTCCTGGTGTTCTGACCAAATTGGTGCCTTTTTCATATGCAGCCGCCTGGAGAGCAGTGCACCTGCACAGCACAACATGAGTTGCACCCATCATAGTGTCCGGAATTTTATTCAGAAATGACCAGACTACCACTTAACCTCAGGCCCAGGCCACCACAAATCTTCAGACCCACACCATCTCACATGTATGGTCCACAGATGCACTCCATCAAAATGATATGTCACTCGTGCACCAAGTAAACCGTGGAACGAGAACAGCCACCAGCTTTGATATGGATGGCGGTAAATGGTCAAAGGGATCCTACATCAACTCAGAGAAACCCCCATATTATCAGTATTATAGACAGGGTTCAGGGTATACTGCCCACAGTGCTGCCCGTCCACCTCATCGTTCCATTGCTGACTATCAGAATGTGGGTACCATGTACACAAGCCACCTGTATTACTGAGGATGGTGATGGTGCATAAACTTGTGCAGTATTCTTGATGTGTGTCTTTCTTGCTCCAGGTACAGAAAAATAGCCTTTTTTTAATAGTATGTGATATACATATATGTTGAAGCAAATTTCCTTCTTAAATGGCAAAGTTGAAAGTTCAGCATGGTCGTAAGGTTGCACCGGATGGTATATTCGTGAATCATGGAACAGTTAATGATGAAGACCGTACACTAGTAATCCACATGACCCTGTAATATATTTAATGCACATTGGAGTTAGGTATAGCTCACCATAATAGGTATGCAGTCTCTCTCTCTCTCTCTCTCTCTCTCTCTCTCTCTCTCTCTGTGTGCTATTTGTGATAAACCTATCTTCAAACCCAATAGAGTTAGCTACAAAGTTACCATCAAACGTAGTAGTAGTGGTAGTAATATATTGGCAGCCATTAATGCCAATTCTTACCTATTTGTCATACATAAAAATAAAACAAAATTGCTGCAGAAATTTACACATATTGCCACATATATCTACAAGTGTAATAATCAGACTAAATAAAATCATTTTTTACATCACCACTTACTAGCATTTTAATATGGCAGAACACAAATATTCTTATCCAGTCAGTCAGATTGAACCAAACCAATTAGGGTTTAGGCCAATAAAATACCATTTAGCCCACATAATCCAAGAATACGGAATAAAAATTTTAGGCCAAGATTCTTACAATGTTGCTATGTCTGTGTGAGAATTGGATAGTGAGAAGAATGCTGTCTTGATGTAAGTGTAACAAAGGAAAACATAGTTATATGACTGTTATCTTTTTTGAAATTTGTTGAATTTAAAATTGGAGTAAGTTGTTCTTAAATGTGATTCTAATTATTTAAAATACACTTTGCTGTCGTACCAGTAGGGCCAAAAGCCCCGTTTCTATATTCCTGGCAAAAAAGAGGCCACCCCAGTTTTCTGGCAACTGGATGCTGGGAAAAACGAGGCAGCTTCCAACATGCTGATGATTCTGTCTATGTCGAATTTAGAGAGCTATGCATGTCTTGTGCGTCATATCATTGTGAAGTCAAAGTGATTCTTTTATTTCTAATAGTTCTTAACAAAGCCGATAAACGCCGCAACGCCAGACATACCATTTCTGATAGTTATTTCGCTTCCAAAACATTTTTATGTTTGTATGACTGCCCAGGCATACCGTAGCTATTCTTTCCTGATCATATAGTGTTTAATGTGACACCCATATTTTCTAACACAAATTAAAATTTACAGCAGTTACATTACATCGATGTGGGATGGCCTCTTGTTTTGCCCTTAGAGTATATGTTGTTTCAAAAGTACATGTTCGCTTTCTTACATTTATGTATTTTCATGTGAAAAAAATGATAAAAATCGTTGAGAAAATTTAGTTTCGTGTTATAAATCATGAAGGGGAGGGTTTCGTTACCACCAATTCAACAATGTTAGTGCTATAGACACATTTCTAACAAGCTCGGGTTTTTTGTAGATGTCAAGATAATGGTAAAAATATCACTAATGACAAGAAACTTTGAATTTGTTGTCACTTAAATCCTTCTTATCTGTGACACACATGATTGACTTGTATGAATTTACCAATTCAGATCAAGCACACTATTTCCCAAGATAGAGGCCAGCCAATTTAGTTATTGAAGTTCCTTTGCAAAGTAGTTTTTGTACCTTTTGTGATAAACATGCAATCCGAGAGAGAGAGAGGAAGAGAGAGAGGGAGACAGAGTGAGTAACAGCTTTTGGGTCGCCCAATAAAGAGATTAGTTTGTGTATCTGTTCAAAAATATCAGCACTAAGTATGACTTTTAGTTTCGGCTTCATACT
Source organism: Hermodice carunculata (assembly GCA_964020975.1). NCBI lineage: Eukaryota > Metazoa > Annelida > Polychaeta > Eunicida > Amphinomidae > Hermodice > Hermodice carunculata. The sequence goes on from OZ026622.1 coordinate 92,612,936, forward strand.
TGGGCGGAGAGACGCAACAAACTCTCATCAACAGTTTAACTGGCTGTTATAAACATGCGGATTATATTGCTTTGCTGCACACAAATTTAAGGTGAACCAAAGCCATGAGGGATAAATACAAGATTATATATGTTACACATAATCAGCATTTTACATAAATATGAAAGTCCCTGAATGTTTACACATGTCTATCGCTCAACGGGTAGAACAGAGCACTTCTGTTTCTCCTCCTAACATTTGTACCATTGGGTGACACCCTGTTGTGACGAGCAAGAAATTGTTTATTAGAGGATGCCACTAATAATACACATATTTTGATGTCTCGTTTTCCATGTTGAACCGATAATTCAGTTGAACTATGTGAGTCGAATTCGAAGTGAAATTATGCTCTTTATTTGCTAATCATATATATTTTCTGTTTTATGGAGCAAGTGTTAACCAGCTTTTATATTGTATTTACAACTTGATTTCTTAAGTGGACAGCTATCATCTTTTGAGCTGAACCAACTTTATATTTCATAAAAGGTGAAACGTATTCCACTACATCCATACCATCGATACCCGGTATCCGCTAGGAGAGTTTCTCTATGCTCTATATGTCCGCACCAGCCACTGTCCACCTGCATAATACAAATACCGAGAATATCAGACCACATTTGAGAGTCTGGAATACGGGGTCGTGTATATCTGAAAGAGGCCTTTCGCCTAGCTTAATAAAAGTAACCCTTATAAAAGTCTAAGAATATGTGAATGTTTAATGGTACTTAAAAAGCATAAAAACTTTAATATTTAGAGGCGTGTTTATAAATGGATGATGTGTCCAATAAAAGAACAACATATGCATCGTTTTTATTTCGAAAAAAAATATGTAGAGTAAGAGATCAAAATTGAGAACATTACTCATGATACAGATCCTGAGATTCCATATGTTCTCCTGGGGGAGTTAGATCTCTTGCTTGTTGATCAAGTGGAAGATCAGGCATCACATTTGTGTGCCCGACAAGACACACGCGACAAACTTGAACTGGATGTATTCTAGGCAAATATACTGACCAACCATAGTTAAGTGACCTCTACCTATGATTTTTGTTTGTTGCTTACCCAGATAATTTACGAAAGTCTGTTTGCGACAGTATAAATATATATCAAGTTTTGTATGCATGAAACTGCAAACCTCCGACGGGTACTCGAGTAATACACATCAACGCCCTACAATGCTCTAATTCTAAAATTTCACAGATCACAGGACATACGTTACTATTAAAATCTATTCAGTGGTGACATCACTGTGTTGTTCCTTCTCACCATCTCCTACCAGTGACGACTTGTGTTGAACATGACGCATTTATATCAAATGAGAGTTTTAACGTTCAATCAATTGTGATTGCAATGTTTCGTGAAAGCGTTAACCTCGAACCACATCAGTCGTGAAAAATAATGTGCCTCGGCCTGATGGCTTCAGCAACATTTCCTACGAACGAGGCGTTCCTGTATAATAATCCCATACGGAGGATACACGCTTACTGGAGGAACCTATACATGAATAGTGTCTTTCATAAATGCAGTTGATAAAAGGACAGTGGTGTGTGCATTGCAAATATGCATTCATAGATCTAAAGTGGAAGTATCTGTAAAGTAATTAGAGTGTCAGTATTGTGATACAGGAAACAATGAAAGAATTATGCACTCTTGTGATGGTCATTGGAATGTTTAATGTAGTTCAATATCATATGGTACCAAACAGACATGCGTATTAGAAGTAAGAACAATAATAGGCGCAACATATTAATATTCTCGTTTTGATAACACATTTGCATATCAAACAGAAATTTTATACACAAGATGTAATCATGCACGCGGGTCATATGCGTGAATAATACTACCTTGTGTTTAAAAAGACTATGATATTAATGGTATGATAATGTTCATTTTGTTCGATATACAGCTTTTGTTATAATGTTAAAGCCAACTTACATTCTGCTCAAGCAGACCCAACTATGCACCAAAATAAATTATTCACGTTGTTATGAAAAATCTGTGATCCTAATATACAGATGGTCTTAATTTGAGTTTCTGCTCTATATTGATTTGACAATTACAAATAAATTCACAGTTTAATGGTCAGGGGACACAGCTTCCAGGTAGGCTTGTTTGTCTTTATCACTCTATGCATCCTTCTTGCTCTGCCATCAATCACTTTGGTTTGCAGCTCAAAATCAAAGCGTAGTATTGGGAAAGGGAAAATGCATTTAAAACTTAAGTCTGATTGATCTATTTTCCGAAATTAAATCCACATATATCTTGCAAAACCAAATTAAGAATTTATATTATTATGTCTATCAGCTGCCAAACCAAAGACATATTCAATTCAGGGATATACTGTGCACCCATACTACCACTAGACAAACACGTATCTGTGCACAATATAATAAACATATTTGATGAGTCCATAACGCCTAGACATATCCTCATCAATTAAGCCGATTACCCCTTCCACCCAATGAAGCTCACGATGTACAACAATTTGGGTTACATAGACCTACCGATTTAGCATTCAAAAGCACATTCAATATGGAGCACCACTGGCTATCACACTTACATATATAATTGAATCTGGAAGAACCTGTCCACAGAAGCATGAAGTGTAACGTGCATGTACCAACACCTTTGCCAATGTATGCATGGGCCAGTTATTCGTCAAAAGCTGACAAACTTTTATTTCTGGCCATCTATTTATTCCAGACAGTGTGATTGTTTCCCCTGCTCTAAACACTTTTCACTATGTGACCCGACCTCACTTAACTTATTAGATTCAGGTGTTCACATGATCCACTTATGCCATGCATGTTAACGTGAAAATACAGGTACATTAACTCTGTTAACTCTTTAATTTTGTGTCTAAGCTAAAGGTTTTACTGAATCATGATTACAAATGGTATATTAAAATCTTTTATACTAATTCATGTTAATTATCTTAGTTCATACATTTGTAACCATTACATTGTCACATGAATACATAAACTATTTATAAACATAAAAGTGTAATTATGTAATCACACGATCTGAAACAAGTCTCTGATAAGGACACGTATCATTGGCATGATTGTTTACTCCTAATATTTATACGTTTTGATATTATAAACTACGTTACAATAAATCTTGAACATCCATATATTGTATGTCGAAAGGCACAGGATAATCTTGATGCAAATAACCTGCCATCACAAAATGGTGACTGAAGATAGAGAATGTGTTAAGCTGTATCAATGAACGCCGATTAATACTATCACAAACAGAAGTATTTCATTCAGGCTTAGCAAAATACCAATTGTAAAGTAAAATGTGCTGGATAGCGATATTGTGTATATCAAGTGAGCTGCACGATTTTTTTTTAATACTTTCCTTTGAGGTGCCTTATGTCGGTGTCTACAAGACGTATTCAACAGGTCACAGTCCATGAATTTTGGATTGCTAAAGATTTTTTGCTTTGTGTTGTTTTTTATTTGGTTGTATATCTATCTATCTATCTATCTATCTATCTGTCTGTCTATCTATCTATCTATCTATCTATCTATCTATCTATCTATCTATCTATCTATCTATCTATCTATCTATCTATCTATCTATCCATCCATCCATCCATCCATCCATCCATCTATCTATCTATCTGTCTGCCTGTCTGTCTGACTATCTATCTGTCTATCTGTCTATCTATCTATCTATCTATCTATCTATCTATCTATCTATCTATCTATCTATCTATCTATCTATCTATCTATCTATCTATCATTCTTTCTATCTATCTATCTATCTATCTATCTATTTATCTATCCATCTATCTATTTTGGGCAAAAGCACACATGTTTGCTGGAAACCAAGTAGCCAATAGTTTTGACATTACACAGGCACACTGTTGTACAACCATAGACCTAGAAAGGTTGTATCACTCCATATTTACTAAGGTTTTTTCCCCATGGAAGGTACAGACATTTGCAGATTTTTCGTACGAATTTTGGAAATTACAGGTTTGTCCTACCCGGTTGCCCAGAGCAATGCAACTTTGCTATCGGAGAATTTGAAATTATCAACTGCTTACCAGCTCGGAAAATTTGTGATTGTGAAACTCCATGTTAGTTTTAATTAAAAGTTTTGTTAACCAAGTTTAAGGTTGAAGCTGTGAAGCTTGTGCGCAGTAAGACGGGCAACTTTGGATCACAGTTACCCATTTATTTTTTTCACAAGTACATTAAACCTATATATTTTCTGATTACTACATATCCACAGACTTGTATCTATAGAGTTTTTTTGCAGGATTGAAATTTTTTTGAGATTTTATGCATTCTTTCTGACATGGTAGGATTTTCACATTTTTCGCGCAGAAGTCACACAAAATTGTTTTTTTTCCCCACTTTAAATCAGAAGAAATTTAAAATATATATCCATGTCCAGGATAGAATTCAATGGATAGTCCTGAAATAGCATAAATAAAAATTTATAAAATTTTTAATTTAGTCCTGACAGGTTGTTCATTTTCCTTCTAAAAATTGCTCCAAAAGTCACAGAAGGGTTTGTCAGACAAAAAACCCTGGGAACCGTTCTTGGATATGATATTTTTCTTTAAATGTTCATTGATTTTAATGTGATAGGGTAATTTGCAAGTTTGTGAGGCGAGATACAAATTGCAGAGGTTGAGCAAAAAACAGTTCTGAGAAAATTGCAGTGAAAGAAAAAGTTGCCAATTCTAACGCATTTATGGCTGTAATATGACACATACTCATTTCTTCTGTCCTGAGTTTTAATTATTGTGAGAAATAAACTGATAGGTTTACCTCTGTGATGTTGTCGTGAAACAAAAGTATATTTTGTGGTTTAAATCTTGACTTTTTTTAACTTGGGAACACCACACTTGGCTTGTTTGGGTGTTGGTTCACATGCGGCTTACCATGTTTGGGGACCAGTAAGTGGATTGTGCTAATTTGTTTTCACATCAATAGAGAATTTTACAATAATCAGAACAATGGTAGTGATTAGTCTGAACTGGCCCATTCTTATATCCACGGCTAATGGTTTCCTGTAAGTGACCCATGTCAATAGATAAATTGGTTTCCAGTGGTCATGGACTAATGACTGAGCAAACAATGATATGGTTCATTATCATGCCCATGCAAACAAAGCCACGTACCCAGCACTGTTTAAACTTTTCATTGTAAACAAAAGTTTTGAGATCAATTATCTCATATAAATTTTATGTTAACACATCTGAGTTTTTGAAAGCATGCAGTTTAAGTATCAGACTATCCAAAAATATCAAAAAATGATTAGAGGTTATCCAAAGGTGCTGGCTTCAGACCTTTCACCTTAAGCAATGATTGTTTGACAAGAAGGGGGCTTGTGGTCCAGGGAAGCGAAATGCAGACAATAATCCATTACGGCAGTGTCTGACGTTTTGAGTACCAGTGTATTGTTAATTGCAGCATCTTGTGTCAGCAAAGAACTGTGGGGTGATGGGTTGATAGTGATGTGAAAGGAACCAATAATCCATTGCACAACCGATGCTTTTCTTTGAATAACCAAATCAAAAGAAGTCAGATAAAAAAAACCCAAAACATCCAATGTTTCATGAACTGTTTTTTGTCCTGCATGAATTGACAAGATAGAATGTATACACAAGCATAACACCCAAGCCCCAAAGGTGTGCAGTATTGATGGGTAAACTAATGTGTTGCATTGGTGGCTTTGTGTCCACAACCACTTCGTAGTAGTCATTACCCAATTCTACAATCTGAACTCTTTACTCTCTATAAACTATTCTGTGACTACCTAACCTGTGTATATATGGAAGTGCTATTGTCCATATTCCACACATTTCTCTGTAGAATATTGACATAGGCTGTATTAACCCAAATAAATTAGAGGGTCTTCAACTCAGAGAAAAAAAACTTGAAAAGCCTGGAAAACTTCAAAATACAGATTACTGGTTTTGCCTGTGCCTAGCCGAGATAGTGACATGAAATGACTAGCAGAAGACACCCTAGGACCACTTCCATGTTTCTCCCTGGATCACTTCTCTTACACTGAACTTAATAAAGAGATCATAGTGCGATCTGCTGCATTTAAATTTGCTCCTGGTTAACATCTCTAACTGCAACACATAAAAGCTTAGATTGTATCATCAACTTAGTATTTATAAATAATTTTACCAGAGAAACTTTTACAATCTGTCAGTGCCAAGTTTTGGACTGAATCCACAGCCTATTCTCGTTTTTGAATAATGACTGTGAATGTGTCAGGGACTCTAAAGCCATTCTTTTGATACTGTTTTAAACTTTCCATGGCAGATGCCTCTGAAAAGAACCAACAGGTGTGAGTGCTGTTGACTTTGTGAATGAAGCCATGAACATTCTGTCATTGACTTTGTCTAATTCTGAGTTGGGGTGCTGTCTGTTCTTCACACTGATAGTTGTCTAGCTCTTTCACCTTCCGTCTTTTGACATCATGTCCTTTGCTTTCTTCTACAAGGGTTCTTTTTTAGTTCGGTTTTCCTGCTACAGGTCCTACATGGCATGATTGACTCAGTGTATATTTCTGAGGAGATCTCTCCATTCATCTATGTTTACGTTTTTACCTCTACCTCATATCCTCTGCACCCCCCCCCCCTCTCGTCTATAGTATGCATACCCACGTAGTATTTGTGCTGGAATTTGACAACTCCAGCAAAACCGTAAGGTTCCGGTGAAAACTCATTTCCTCCTACAGTCTTTGCTCTAGAGCACTAGGCACTTTGGAGATCAGGGAAGCTAACATCTGCTATGCCATAAATGACAGAAACATTCACCAGATTTACTAGCCTAGGCTGCATACAGTGAGACACAGTGCCCCAGGCTCACCTCCACTGAAACCTTTTTCCTGAGATTTATGGTACTCATCTGATAGGTTAGCTTTCTTAGATAGCTTCAGAACAACCATAGTACAGCTGTGAAGGTGGGTCACTGTACATCCTGCTTGATGTGTCATACCATGAAGGCATATTCTACTTTTGATTTCTTACTTATCTTTAAGTTACAGTCCTTGATGCCTTCTGTTACTGATGAGGTCATAGCATGAGTCCATAGTACCCAATATGAAGTCAACGGCATTTCATTCTTGCAATAGGCCAATAATACTGAAACAGAAGGTTGTACAGATAGTGTCACAAATTCCCAGTCCAGATAAGAAACTCTTCCACTCAGTATCAGTTTAAGCTCTAAGTTAAACAAAGCCTGGCAGGAAGTGCTGGGGTTTTAACTGTCCATCACAGCATATGACTAAATAATAACATGCAGCAACCTAATTTCCACTAAACCTATAAACACATATTGCAGGTAAGACATCTGAAAGATGTTCATGAGTTGGTACTTAACATATTGGTCAACCCCATGCCATCCCAGACCGATGTAGCACTCGGACCTTATTGTATGGCAATCTCCTTAGATCCTGTCTTACGTCTGCCTTCAGATTTATGCAACAAATTTGCAGCTCTCAAGCTTCAACATCACGAAATCAATAATCCCTGCATATCAAAGTATAATGGAGCGAATGGCAAGTTCTGGGCAGCAGTCAAACTTAGTTCTGCTGTACCTCCACAACCTAAAGGACATCTGCCTCAATATAATTGTGATCAACTGACAGAACTACAGAATGAAATTGATGAGCTAGAGGCTGTTGGTGTCTTTGGCAAACCTGTAGCAGTTGGCAGTACTGTTGTTGGCAGTCGCCTGTTCATGTCATTGATAAAGTGGCTTCATATAGTAAGCCATCATCTCACTCATGCCAAACATGGACAGCCTTTTACATAGCATTGCCAGGTAGATATTTAGCATCAAAACGGACCTGTTCCACCAGATCACGTTTGTTAAAGATTTGATAACATACTGCAGCATCATGACCCCTTTGAAATGCAAAGGTGTGTGCACAACATGTGGTATGTGCGTGCCTGGCTCTGAAACCTGCCCAAAGGAACTAGCAAGTTTTAGACGACATCATCCAAGAAGGTTGTGTTGCCATAATTGGTGATTATGGTCATGGTTGAATCTTTATTACACACAATTTGGTGCAGTCTCTTGCACATCATTGAAAACTGTTGTCCAGTTATATTTTTCATGAGAGATATTTTTCTTTTGTGAATGTTGTCTGTTTGAAGTTTGACGGCAGAGCATGGCTCGATGAATATAAAGAACTTGAATGTATTTGGCCATTTTTACTTGTCATATTGGCAGATTTAAAATTTAACTTAATTTGGATATCAATCTCGATAATTAATGGTCAATGATTATTCAGGGTTCCATTAGATCAATCCCAAAAAAGAATTGTAGTAACCTGAGGACCATTAACAGATTTGGGGCTTTGAGGAGCTTAGAGTTGTGGGTTGTTACATTTGAGTGTTCTAAGCACAAGCTCCCATGTATGTAGAAGACCCTTCAGTGTATATTGTCGTATGTATGGACCGTACAGCATGTGACTGTGATAATATCTCAAAAGGTCAGGCCAAAACGTTTACCAAGAGATGCCAACCCCGTCCTTTGAAAGAACTTTGAATTTATTTACAAAAACAAACAAACAAAGAAACCAAAAGCAAAAGCAAAACAAAAACAAAGAGAGAGAGAGAGAGAGAGAGAGAGAGAGAGAGAGAGAGAGAGAGAGGGAGAAGAAAAAGTGTTTGCTGTAAATGCAGCCCCAAATGCTTCATTGCACAGGTTAGTTTTACACTTTACTGGGGACATAGTTCAGGGCATTCAGGTGTCCCACATCCAGGTGAAGCTCATTCTTCACTGGGAAACTGAATCTGTGACCCAAGGGTCTTTAATGAAATTAGCTTAATGTCATTATGGGCTGTGAAGGTGAAACAAGTATGTTTGCAATACAATGTGTTCTAATCATATGAAATGTAATGCAACGGGCCCCAATGTACGACTGCCTTTTGCTGATAGGGTTGGTAATTCAAAGTAAATATAAATCACAAATCAAATAAAAATTGCCATTGTAAACTTCCTGGTTCGAAATTTCACGTGGTGTAACCGGCTCTATTCCAGATGCGGTTTATCGCTCGCCAATTATGCTCCCCCTAACATGTAAGGCAAAGAAAAAAGCACAATACATTATGAAGAAATGAATGAGACCGACATGGACTAGACACATAACTTCCAGTTGATGTGTACTTATTTAAACCAGTATGTTTTGAGTCGTTTGTTGTCAGAGGTGAAACGGACCCGCCTGTGCTTGTCAAACGGGGAGAACACAAACAAATAATGGCAAATTCATGGCTGCTAGCGCTCATGGTGGCCTCATTTGTAAGCCAGTGCTGGTCGTGTCGGTTTTCCAGCAAAATCAAGCTGGTCAACAATGGTTACGAAAATATTTTGTTAGCAATAGACAGTGGCATTCCAAGTAAAGAAAAGGATGACATCATTCGATCTCTTAAGGTAATCATGCATTTACTCGCTTGCTTTCACGCCCGCTTCCTCATTTTTCACCTCACTGTTGACTCAGTCACTTTTTCACTCAGAGTAATACCTTCTGCAATTGCAAACATAAATCAATCAGAGGAACGGAATGATCGGTGGGCCGTTTGAGGTGCAAACAGATCAACAACTTGTATTTGTCTTCTGGTTTACAGGGTATGTATCTGTGCAAAGTGAATTAAAATTGATACCGTCTTGGATAATACCTCTGAATAATGGAATGTGGCAGGTATTTGCATTTAAACAGTTGACATCTCCTTTTTAACATTGCCTTATTACTCGTATACACACAATTGGTTTATTTTATCTTATCCGTATCAATTATAGCAAACCCTGCTAATGCAAAGTTTTTCTTGGTCAAACTGAGTTTTGATGGATCGTCTATAAAATACAGAATTCCTCCAATAAGTCTATACAAGTCCTTACAACACATGGAGATGTACAAATAGTTATATTTGTTGTGAATGACTCCCGCATTTTAGTTTGATAGTATTTGTAACATATCCTGGTGATAAGTGGATGTCGAAGAAAGATCACATGGACTTAAAGCTTTGGTGTGTTTCTGTTAGAGTGTGTGCTGCAATGAGACAGAATATGGTTTATGTTGTATTTGAAGACAAATGACCTAGCTGTGTACGGCAGATTTGTTGAAGAAGATCATTGTTGTATCAAAAACTGACAAATGACATAACATGACACGCACCAACTTTTCACCCACGCCAAATACACAGTATATTTGTTCGTTAAATTTGAAAATTTAGCATGCGTCTGTTCAGTTTTGATTATTTTTTTTACCTGAGGTGACTATTCAGTCAGCTGAGGTTATAGGCGATGCTCATCCATCCGTTTATAGTTGTTGTGTCTTAAAACTGTGTCGACTATTTTCTCTGGAACCGTCCCTCATCTTGTGCTGAAGCTTGGTTGGAATGTATTTGTGCAGGGGTCAATCGACGCTGTTCACCAACTGGTGCCAATGTTGATTCTTTGTTGATAACAATTTTTTGAATTCATCTATTTTTTTGGTCAATGCGCCTGTTCCTCTTGATTACTATGTACGTCGGGTAGGATTGCAAATGTGATTCACATCCTCTACTTCTTTACAATTGCCAGATTCATGACAAACGTGGTTGAGATATGCCTTGCGCAAATTTTCATTAAGTTCCTCCAAGTGCTCATGCACCAGTGATTATTGGATATTTTATTTTAATTAATTTTTGCTCCTTTTTAAACTGTAAAAGCTTTTATCCATCAAGTCAGACAGCCGATGGGTTTGCAATAACCTCATTAACGCTCCTGAGCACCCATTAACAGGGCGAAACTAATTTTTGAGAGTATCAAAGTCACCTGAGGATGGGCTTATCACAACCATTTTGGTTTATGTTCAATATAGACTATGAAATATATTGTTGGTACATCTTGTTTTACTTGATGGCTAGGCTGCACAGGGTAAACCCTATATGGCAGATGTGACACCGTAAACAGTGCAGTGATTATGCAGGAAAGAAGATTAAGACACAATATTGGATTGACCACATTTCCAGCTACGTTGCTGAAACAAGTCATGTAAAGAGAAGACAAGATTTCCCTTGACAATTCAAGAAGTACCTCTCACAGCTGTGAACACAACATGCATAAAAACTGCAAGACGCCTGTGATGGTTCTATGCTGAGCTGACCTTAGATGTACGGAATCAAGTTACCCTATGATCTTCAGAATGATATCGAAAGTTGCCTTTGTTTAAGGCCATCATCACTGTTTTCAATATAAAATTCTTAGCTCACATAGTTCCGATGAAGTCACTTTCAGTGAAAAGTGATAGGATCCACTTTTCCCAAGATAAAAACATATATATCGGTTTGCCCTTCCTGGGTCACTCAAGGTCCAAATTAACGACACGAAAATACAATCCATAGATACTGTCCTATTGAGGTTCAATAGTAACCATGGGCCAAGGATCCACCATTACTGAAACAGAAGTCAACATGCCAGACATCCTACAATCCCTATAATAACGATGCTAACGTGCACATATACTTTTACAGATTGTTTTTAATGTAGAAAATTCATTCAAAATCGGAAAATGCCAGCATCACCGTGTATTACACAACTGTAATAGAGGGCGAGTCCAGGCACATCCCAAATAAGTTTGTTGAATATCCAGTTTGCAGTTTAGGAGAAGAAGAAAATAGCAAAAGAAAATAAATCATCAAAACTGGAAAATTATGGCACGCCTTGGTCACCGAATAAAGGTGTATAGGTCTTCAGAAGTGTTTTTATGTAACTTCGAAGCAAATGGCCACATAATTTTGGAGAAGAAAAGCTTTTCAGATTTTGCTTTATAATGATGAAAAATGACCAAAAAAAAAAAAAAAAAACCAAAACAAAACAAAACAAAAAACACCAAACAATAACCAAAAAAAAAAAAAAAAAAAAAAAAAAAAAAAAAAAAAAAAAAAAAAAAAAACAACACCACCCTGGAGCATGAGCATTTGAATAAACTCAGTAGCGACCCACCCATAGTACATCCCCACAAGGACCTAAAGTGAATCTTACTGAAGGTGTTTGAGAAGTAAAACATGTCAATAGCTTGTGCAATTCCCAGTAGATCTACACAGCAATACATAAGGACATATATATTGACCGACAAGTACACGAAATGAAATATTTGCAAAAAATCAGGGATGAGACAAACCTGGTTAACAACTTTGTTCGTCTTCCACAAGGTACATTTGCACGTGGTTTCAGCACAATTTGGATGGCGGCTTTGGACTCAAAACTAGCAAAAATAAACCAAAATTTATAGAATATAAGAAAAAGTCACATCAAGTTACCCCAACTCACGCAAAACCAACGTGTGGGGTTACCCAGAAATGTCCCAATATAGTTTTGCAGCAATTGACTAAGCGATTTTGGAGAAGTTATTTTAAACGATTTTTCTAGTCAATGAACAAACGAGGGCTGTTCTCAGTTGATTTTGTCATTTGACCCATGATAAGTCCCATCCTTGTATTTGGTACCCTGAAGTGTTCCCACTCAATTTTAAGGGAATTGGCGCAATACTTTTTAAGAAGATATGTTGGAAATGATACAAATATTGAAGCCCAAATAGATCGTTGCCATTTCAACACATTAAACAGTAGGGTTGGCACAAGACACCGTTGTAATAATTACATACATATCTCACAATACGATACTTGTCATGATATAGTTCACTTGACTGTCCTACTTACAATTAATCCGACAAAGACATTTCACCCAGCTGACACCATCATCGACATGTTATTCTGAGTCAGTATATATCACATTTATGACAATATACATTAAAAGATTAATCTCCTCAGTTTCATTTGAAGGCATTTCACAAAAATAGTTTGAAGTTTTTTTTAATTGCCTTAAAATCTATTTCGATTCGTATTACGATAAACCTTTCCATATGCGCACGATGTGTCACAAAAAAAAAAGCATAAGAAGATCATTGCTATGTCTTCGAATCGCCCTAACCATACTAAACAGAAACACACTGAAGATACATCCCACAGCGCTTGAAGTGAATCTGGCACAGGGCTTTCGATGATTTTCGAAAATGTATGCATTTTCGCCCGTTCCCCAAAAAACAAATTAGAATACAAAAGTCACTGGAGCATGGCTATTGAACTCACTAGTAGAAATTTATTTAAGGTAATAGACTCTGGCCAACAATTTCGTGAAGGAAGTAAAATATGTAAATTATGATGGGCTATGGACGGACAAACGGCACATCCTATAAGCTCGGCCGACTGACAAGTCGGCTGAGCCTATAGGAAGTGTCTCTTATATATATATATATATATATATTTACCTGAGGTGACTTTCAGTTACTTGAGTTTATATAGTTGGAGTTTGCCTGTCGTCCTGATCGTGGTCAGTTCACTTATACATTACCCCTTTTTTTCTGACACTGTTGGCTGGACTCTCTTGAAACACGGTGGGAATCTAACTAGGGTGGATCTGTACCACCTTTGCTCAAACTTTCACGCTCCAGTGACTGTTTTATTTTAAGGCAGGTCAGGAAAGCTTAACATAGAAAAATCAGAGCACCATATGACCAAATAAGGTTTAAGTGCCCCCAAAAGTATGCTTTTTCAAGTACAAAGCAGTTGGCGAAGCTGCTTTGTAGACAAGGAATGACCACACAAGTTGAGAAAGAGAGAGATAGAGAGAGATAGAGAGAGTGAGAGTGATAGAGATAGAGAGAGAGAGAGAGAGAGAGAGAGAGAGAGAGAATGAATGACCACCAAAGTTGAGAAATAGAGAAACGAAACTGTGTCACACTTCTGAAATTCCATGGTCAGGTCCGAAAATGGTATCTTTTTAGATCAAATCACATAAAATACGGACTTATTGTAAATTCAAGACTGCGTTCGGCAGGGAACTCTATTTGGATAAAACAATTGCGAAAAAACGTAAAACTTTACTGAACAGAGTTGAGTAGTCTTCATTGTGTCGTTTTGAATTAGCTTTATTATGCATGCACAGTTATCAGGTTGAAAACTAGGACTTTGACTTTGACCTGCAGCTTGGTCCCCTGGCCCTGGGCTGGTGTGTTTTCTCTTGACGACTTCGATTAGTAGGTCTACTTTACCTGACATGGTCGAAATCGTGAATGGTAAAATGGTCCGAGCATACATGTATTTTCCAGACCCAGGCACCCAGTCATCACTTCGTTTGCATTTGACCATGGAGGTAATACCTCCATGATTTGACAAACTTGACCCATTGTTTCCACAAAGTATCATCCCTTGGGAAACTGAACACGGAAACGCGGTCCAAATTTGTCTTGCTGCAGAATTTCATGCAGCAATGTTGACTGGCCCGCTTCGGGCGTGCCGCCATTTTGCATTGGACAACTCTAGGTCACATGATCTACCTTTTAATGAATATTCATTACGCTTCCCGGAAAAGCATGATCTCCGCTTTTTGTTCACAAGGATGCAAGGAGCAGTTTAAAACCGCAATAACTTTGAATACAGAGCCGAAAATCGTGGTAATTTTCATGTTATCGTATAGAGGGGAGTCAAATTAGGCGAAATATGTCTGGTTTATCTTATTGAGACCTGCCCTTTAAGTCTGGTTGCCCTGGAGCACCAAAGCTACGACCAACTTCCCAAGCTCAGGTTGTAAGTCCAGGGCTCCCAGAGCACCAAAGGAGGCATCCAAGTCTGTGGCGGTGTCTTCTACAACCCACTGCAAGACCCAAGTGCCTCTTTGGGTGCCTCTGACCTCTGTGCTGGCTCTGCCTTTGGGCCCACCCCAGGCAGAGCAGCTGGCAATCCCACTGACTCCTGCCTTCGAGGCAGGTACCCTGCCCCCTCCCATTCAGAGGCAAGCACAACTCAAGCTGCACAAAGAGCAGTAGTTGTGGTTGGAAACTTCCTCTTCATATGACCTTGTAGGCACTCCTGCCATGTCTGGGCAAGCTCTCTCAGATGAACAGCTCGCTCCCTCCAAGAGACTCAGGAGCTCCTGCAACTCCAAGCAGGTGCCCTCTATCCTGCAGACCTTTGAGTTTGCCACTGCTGTGGCTCCAACACGGAGTCTCCTTAGGAAGCCTGACTCTCTACCCCTATGTGGAAGTTATTTTATACAGTTATCTTTGATGAAAGAACTGCGGCTGTAAAGAATAACCTCCATCTGGCCGGGTAAGGTTAAATTTTGTTCTATATTTATAGGATACAACATACATTTTGTTGTTTCTGGCTTGCGGTCATGATTTGTTTTTGCTATTGAAATGTTCCTCGAAGATGGTTACTCTGCCTTTAAGTATTAATCGTTACCAGAGTACTGTTTTTAGATTTTGAAATATTTGTAACGGAGGGTCCAAACATTTAGAAGAAAAAAATTAGGAATGAAAATACAATATCTTAAAATTGACCACACTTATGCAAATACTTGTTTCGTTTTTACAAATTGAACACTGAATACGTGCATATGAACGAAAATATAATTATTCCTTTATGCTTGAGTAATGGAATAAAAGTTAATATCTGTATTTCTATTTGATTTCAAAAACAAAAAAGAAAAAAAAAGGGGGGGGGGGAAACAGCACCATGCAACCTTAAATATGACAACTTTGTTAATAACAGTTTGATAAAATCGAAAACGTTAAAATGTGCAGATACATAGATATAGGCTGGTGAATACAATGAATAGGAATGTCTTGGATTTCCATATGAATTTATATCTTTAGATATGTCGTCCTTGCTTTGTAGTTATTTGCAAACCTAACAACATGATGAAATCTCTCCTTTCGAAAGTAGATTTTAATGTTGTCCAGGTTAATTAAAAGTTTTCCGGTGAAAATATTCTCATCCCAAATGATAGCATTTTGACACACACGCACATACACACAAAAAGAAAAAAAAAAAGAAAATAAATAAACGGGTACTGGGCATTTATGTATTTATTAAATCTGTAACAATTACAGGCACATTGAGCCAGAGGGCGCTCTGACGAGTGCACTAACACCCACCTTAACAAAAGGATATATATCTATATATATATATATATATATATATATATATATATATATATATATATATATATATATATATATATATATATATATATATATATATATATATATATATATGTAAGATACAAGGCATGAAGAATTGGGACCCTCAGACTGACATGTCCTTTAGAAACATTTTAGCAAAATACATCCTGATACGTCTTTTCTCATTGTGTTTATTTCCCCTTGGGGCAAAAAGCTTTGGTGTTCGGTGCTCTAGAAGTCCGATATTTCGGACATCAGGACTGTCTTGAGCCCCATAATCTGATCGACAGCTGTCGAAAGTACAAAACAATCAACGCCCCTTCAAAAAATACTTCTAATTCAGTGGTGAACACGTGATCAAAGTGACGTTGTTCACCCTTCGTTAATTCATGAACATAGCAACATTGTAACAAATTAGAAATAAATTATAACAGGAAACGACAAAATTCCACAAACGTGTTAACCTACTCTCTATCACCAAACGTATCCAATGGTAGATATCCGATACCAGTAGAATAACGATCCAATGTACACAATCCCGGACACTATTTTTCATATGTATCATTGTCAATGTCACTTGCTCAGGCAGAATTATTAATTATTGAAAACGAGTGTTATGCAATTGATGGCATTCATATGCAGCTGATGGCATTCATGATAAATTCATGAAATACGGAAGGTATAATCTTGTAAAATCTCTGGCAGAAATGTTTATTTATTTCACTTTGGAGCTCTTCCCGAACAGTTGGCTAAGAGTTATTATAAAACCATTACATAAGGAAGGTAATAAAGACACTTTGGGAAATTATAGGGGTATCACTGTAACATAAAATGCTTGTAAAGTGTTTGCATATATATATATTATCTGTGTCAATAAGGATATTATCTGTGTCAATAAGGATGGCAGATTACTTGTATATATATATTGGACGCATCATGGAATTTACCCCGTTCCATCGGTGACCCCGCTGTAAAGGGAAAGTTTTCCTGATAATAAATTCCTGAAATAGGGGTGTGGTTCATGAGATGCGCGCGGAAATAAACAAGTTATCGGATTGGCTGCGGTCCAATAGTTAATTTACAGTGGCATGTTCTCACGAGATGGGCTCGGCTAAAGCCTCGTCCATCTCATGCGAACGAATGCCCCGACAAGTCAACAATTGGACCTTGCCAATCCGATAACCTATACTTGGCTACTTTTGCGTTGGAAAGAAATAAAAGTTTACTCAATGCACAATGTCTTCAATTTACTTTTGCGTCGATATCTGTGATTAACACGCCAGTGATCCCACTGCAAGTCCTTTTCTGCCGGTATTTTGCTGCACATCGCGACCTGATTGGCTGCCGTTCTGTGTGGCCCGAATAGTATTGTCTTCTGCTACGGGAGGTCGCGTTTTTTTTCTGGGTGCCTGTGTGTATTGCAAACAGATTTTCACGATGATCACGGTAGCTCGTGTTTATTGGTAAGTAATCCTCCTTGAATTTTTGGTACAATACAGCAATATATTTATGCATATTGGTGGTCACTTGAATTATGATTTAGTTCGACTCATGATAGTCGCAGTGCTTTCGGTCACAGAGTTCATGAAAATGAGAACCAAGATTCAAAATTTGATATAGAACTTAGTCCAGTTTCCCAATTGCAACCAATACATTTGCACATTGTTTCTGTATTTTGATGAAAAAATGTTTTAACATAAATTTGTATGAATAAATGAAATGAATTTCGTTTGATTCCGACAAAACAGCAATGCAACCCGTATTTCGTATTAAACAAAACAAATTAACTTCTTTTTGATGGCAAAAAACCCACTGCTTATGAAGGTGTTAACATATATGACGCCAGAAATAGTTATCTCACTATCCTGACAACTAATCGGTATTTATTTTATATCCAAGGGGGCCCTTTTTCGAGCTTTAACGCTTCAAAAAGTGGTTTAATGAGGAATCATATTGGGGGACTTTAAAACGGAACTTTACAAGAACAAACCAAAATGTAATGAGTTATATAATTACGGTGATAGGCAAATTGCTGCTGTCGATACCAAGATGAAAATGGACTGCGCGCCGGCTAAGTGATAATCTTTTTACAATTAGTGCTGTTGAATCACCACCATATTCATGTGGGGGGCAGAATTAGGCAATATTGTGGATTTACTTTATTGACAAATGAATTGCAGACCAAATTAATACCTTACGCAAGTTTGAACGCACAGACGTTATTATTCGGAATTATGCAAAAAAGAAATATAAATGAGGCAATTTTTCATGAACTCCATCATTATATTAAGAATTCAGTCTGAGTCAAGATATGAATTTTAGAAACTATTTTTTAGCTGACGAAAGCAATTGTAATCTTACCACACATCGCATATGCCTCCTTCCTCACCCATTCTAGGCCTTAATAAAGGCTGGTGAGCCTATCTGTCAATTGTTTTTTTCTTCGATAAAATAGGTTTAAACAAAAAGAATATTGTGGTCCACAGTATCTTATGCTTTTCCTAGATCTATATGTAATAACTCTGTGATTTTGCCGCACTCCATGCTCTCCATCCAGTTGTCAACCATGTAATTCAATACAGCTTCACAAGAGTGCTTCGCTCTAAGACCTGACTGATGTACATATAACAAACGGTTGTTGTTTATAAATTCGAAAACAGAGTCATGAACATGTTGTTCAATAATTTTGCTAGCAATTGGAAGTATTGTCACGGGTTGGTAATTATTGATATCACCTAATGCACCAGATTTGTGAATTGGTAAAACCTCTGCTTTCTTCCCCTCGTCTACAAATATACCCGATGATACAGACGAGTTCGTAAGTGATGTTAACGAGTGGGCTACTTCACTGCTACCTGTTTTAAGTGGCCTAGGACAAATACCGTCGGTACCTGCTGTCTTACCTATACTGAACCTTGATAATTCCCTTTGCATACAACCGGGTGTAACGTCAGGCATTTTGAACATGATATTTTCTGGAATTTGTATATCCATGTGGAGAGGAGTGTCATTTTCAGTAAACGCACTGGCAAGTGATACACCTATGTTAACAAAGAAATTGTTAAAAGCTTCTGCAATAGCTTTATAGTCAGTGATTACCTTACCAGCTATGTTCGTTGACTTTGTTATTCTTAAAAAATTTATATGGCAGTATTTCCCTTAGAGTCTTCCATGTTGTCTTTGCACTAGAAATTTTCTCCCGTAAGACTGACTTATAGTACTTCCGTCTTGTTTTACGAATTAAGTTAGTAACATGGTTCCTATCGTCTTTATACACAGTCTGTTTTTTTTTTTTTTTTTTTTTTTTTTGGTTTTAAAACGCGATCCTGCCTCGTGCTGCATCATCCCCGGACTCCATCGCTGTAAGTACCTGATCTTTAATCCATGGGCCAGAGCTTACTTCGATGCAACGGGTTCGATGGGGAGCATGTTCGTCTAACATGGGAATAAAGAAGGACTTCCATGCATCACACACATGGGTAGGATTGTCAAACACTTCACGTTCAGATCAAGCTACCTGAGCTAGGTCTTTTCTAAAATTGTCAGCATCAAAGTTTTTGCAATTTCGGCACGTAATTTCCCTGCTCCGACCAGAGTTATTTAGAAGTCTGTGTTTTCTCATCAATAAAACCATGTAATGATCGCTCATACCAAGGGTGACCACGTCGCTGTCTTTAACATAGGCAGGTTGTGATACATATATGTGGTCGATCAAAGACTCAGAGGTAGGTGTCTGGCGTGTCGGTACATTTATGATCTGTTCCAAAAGACGAACATTCTCAGGAAAATTAAGATGTTTTTCACCCTTTAGCAGATCGTAGTTAAAGTCACTTGCAAGTATATTTTCAAAATTTTCAGCTGTAACGCTGTCCATTCAGCCATGTAGCTGGTGAGCTGGGACGTCGATTAATACCGCAAATTAGTAATGGCTTATATTCCTGGATGCCTTTTTGTGAAATTATTCCTTAAATGTCGTCTCCTTCAAAATCTAACCTTCTGTTATGGGCGTATTTATTGTGTATATATATGAGAACTCCACCTCTATTGCCTGGGCGATCCCTACGTAGTATGGTGAATTCCCGTATAATTAACTCGACGTGTCATTGAGATGAGACTCTGTTAAAACTACAGCATCAGCAGGTCTGTCTTTCTCTCTGAATTTTTATTCATCTGATTTAGTATAATTAAAGCTTTGGATGTTGAGGTAACACACGGTAAAGCCTTTTTGAATGTCTGTTAGGTCCTTAAATACACTGGACGCTATCGATTCTTGAGCCAGAAAGAGTTAATATACCTGGCAGTAGATTGGCGATGCTGCTGTTATGACAAAATCAGGATTCAGTCGACATTCAATATGCATAGAGATACTGCTGCCTTGTACAAAAAAAAATCAAAAGGGAATTACTTACCAATAAGCACATGCTATCATGATCTTCGATCGGGAATCATGTGCCTAGATACGGTATAATAATGTGCCTTGATGAACTACGTGAAATTCTGTCGGCAACACACGCGCACACAGACACACAGACGCACACACACACACACACAGACACACACACACACACACACACACACACACACACACACACACACACACACACACACACACACGACCTCCCGTAGCAGAGGATAACATTATTCGGGCCGCAGAAAAGGGTAGCCAATCGGCAAAAAAGGAACGACATTTGGATCACAGGCGTGTATGTCACAGATATCGACGCAAAAATAATTGGAAGACATTGTGCATTGAGTGAACTTCTATTTCTTCCATCCAAAAGGACGCTAAACACAATGTAAAGATATGTTAGGATGGATTTTGCCAAAACTGGGGATGTCGAGTTTTCTGGCCACACTTGTAAAGGGCAGGCCAGTCCAAGGTCCCAATCCTTCATACTTTGTATCTTATAGATATGTTATATCAGCTATATGTCAGTGCCCTTGTCGGGGCGCCCTCTGGCTGCAAGCACCTGTGGTAAAAAATTTATATATGCTCCTGCACGGAGCTCATGTTTGATGTAATGAGGTCGCATCCAAAGTGCATTCAATTGATATGGCATGGACGCAGCCCGAAGGGATAATAAAAATCAAACAATACACTGTGGTCCAACCACATGAAAAAACTGAGCAATTATTCCGAAAATATGTGCACAGATGACACTTTTCTAGACTATCAGAGACATTCCTACCTCCGACTTTTTTATGTTCGTTTTCGTATTGTATTGCATACAAGAAAAAAGTCCAAAACAGGGTCTCACTAAAACCCAAGTATACGCACCGGTTATTCCATGGTTCGAAGGAGACTTATATTTATTGCCCGAGTGATAACGAGTGAAATAAATATCCCGATGCTTAAGGAATATGGTATTACTAATATACCCCGTGTTGCATATCCCGACACTGCCTACTTTTTTAGGTTTTGCCTGTTAAAAATATGGTTCCTACAGTAACATGAGATATCAGTGGCTTCAATGGTCTTTTTGTAAGTAGATAAATGATGTAGTATTTTGGTAGTTAATACTAAAAAACTTTGGTGAGTCGCTAAAGATAGCGTAACTGACAAACAAATTTTTCCTGATAATTACGATCAATGACTAGCATCTCAGGATACTGTGAACAGGTTGTTCTCTCCATCAGTAACTAATTCATGATGTGTATTTTGTGGAGCCTCGTACATGTAGTATTGTCCTTGTCATGTCCATTTACACTCATCAGCGTTTCCACACAAAATTTTGGGAAGAGACTTTATAAAACCTGACGTCTTTGACACTCACGCATTATATTTTTTTCAGCGAAGAAATACAGGTCATGTGCTTAGTGCAGGGTCATAATGGTGAACGTGTGAGACATCAAGCAAGTTTTTTATTCCCGTAGAATTCACAATGACCCTTTGGCATTTGAAGCTTTAAAACAACGAAACGTTACGATTTAAGGTTTGCGTTTGAACTCTGAAAAAAAACATTGCTTGGTAAGAGCTTGCACAAATGTGAAACAACTAGAAAATTCATCGTATGGCTTTGCGAATCCTTCAAATTTTTTCTTCGATCAAACACTGCATACTGAAAATAGCCCACTTGATTAATAAACATTGAATTCATGTCCGAATATAAAGAGTATGAGTATAGTCAACTGGAAGATTAACTACCAATTTTAACAACTAAAAGGAAGGTTAGCACGTCGTAACGTTTACGTTCGTCAAATGATTTGGATCTGCGTATGCAGAATTGTCTGTTGCATTGTCATTAGTGATTGAAGATGCATCCAAATGACAATCTATGCATTGTCGCAACAAGCTTTACATAGTGTTAATGTTTATAGATATGTTGTTCTGTACCTCCGTCAATAAATGAACTAATTTTGCAGAGTGGGATGTATATGAATTGACAAATCTATTGCATTAATTGTGTGTGGTTTTAAATTTGATCCAAAGAAATATCGACACTATGTTAATTGGGTTCTATTATAAATATAGACCATATATATCCAGTAATCAATCAATGTATCGATCTCTGAAAGAATGAACTAATTACCCGGTTAATCTGTAGATAAACTTCCAGTGTTCACATTCACTTTAAATCGGTTTTAAAATATAGCTCTCTCTCTCTCTCTCTCTCTATATATATATATATATATATATGTATATATATATATATATATATATATATATATATATATATATATATATATATATATATATATATATATATATATTGTGTGTGTGTGTGTTACAGGACATGTACTTGTTCATGAATGGGCGCATCTTCGATATGGTGTATTTGACGAATATACGCCTTTTACCAAAACAAGACCCCAGTTTTATCCGCACACAGACGAAAATGGCAAGATATTGGAGGAACCGGAGCCAATCCGCTGTTCAAGAGCCATTAAAGGTTACCCAAGGATAGGAACTGGTGGCAGATGTACAGAAAGGGATTTTCAGGGATATAAGCCGCCCTGCCAATTCGTTCCAAGTCCTGCAACGGACCAGACAGCTTCCATTATGTACAGCACACAGTTTCCAACAGTGAGAAAATAGCTTTTGAGCAAATATCGAGTTTTTATAACATAGTTTATTTTTCCAGGCTTTAGTGAAGCCACTTACTACTTGTTTTTATTGTCAGTTTGAAGAACGACAGTCCTGTGGTTGATATTAGTATAACCTCACTTTTTTTTTTATCTTGATATTAGAAAATATTTTTCTTGTATTTACAAAATAGCTATTTTGTAGGTACAAGGTATTATCTTGTAATTACAAGATATTATCTTGTAATTACAAGCTGTTATAAAAGCTATCTTGTGTTTACTTCTCTTTATGCACACAACACATAATGTAATACTTGCTGGTGTCCCTTCCCAATGTGCATTGAAGCATTTATAGTTATTGTTGTTGATGTTATACTACTGCTACTACTACTACTCTACTACTACTACTACTACTTATTATTATTATTAGTATTATTATTATTATTATTATTATTGTTATTATTATTATTATTATTATTATTATTATTATTATTATTATTATTGTTATTATTATTATTATTATTATTATTATTATCCTACGCATGTATTATCTATGGCGACGTACACAGTGATTTCATGTATACTGTTTCAGCTTATCAGAGAGGTGCCATATTTACGCATGTTTATGGATATAGACATGGCCATGTACTTTATATCATTTCTCACCAAAGAATTAGAACATTTATATTAATTGGCATTACTTATCCTTAAGGAAGTTGCTAATTATCCATAGGTTATCGTTAGCAGCAGCCTAAAATGCTTTTGGCACTTCTTTGTATTATCAGAGGACTGTATTTTTTCTTCTCCTCCAAAAACCTCCATATTATGGGTAGTAATATCTGTTTACAACGATGTGGAGCTGTTAATGGCATATTTCCTAATAGTATATGCGTTTTGGAAAGGCGGATGCATATTTATCTCTATGACTAGATATAACGATGAAGTAATCCGTTTTTTCTGCTTTTTTAAATATTCCTTTCCTTCATGCTGGTTTTTGAAGCCTTTTAGATCCAAAGCCCCAGTATTACAACTTTTAACATAGCTTTTTCCTCTCGCATCCACCCCAATTAGGGTCAACTCACAATAATATCTTGAAAGCTTTTATTGCCATCATGCTAATGTCCGTAGCATCAATGGTGATGGCTCACTTGGTGATCACCATCTGACTAAGACTGAGAAAACTGTCAGTACATTCTCTGAAACGTGGCCTGACACTAGCTTTCCTGGCGATCTATTGAGTATAGATGATTTCTATCCTCTATTACGTAAGGGTCGAGAATCATGCAACAGTGTATTATATGTCAATACCCACCTACCTTTCAGCAGACGTCCTTATCTTAAATTGCCCAACAGTGAATGATTTAGATTGAAATCTTGTCTTAACATGGTATGGACTCATTGACGCGTATTATCATCAACCTGGTCAGTCTGTTGCTAAAAGAGATTTCTTAACACCGTTTCTAATTCTATATCCGCTGCAAGAGAAGTAAATTCCAATATTCTAATTCTTACTGGTGATTTCAATGGTAATTGCCAAGCGTGACACTCTATACACACAATAAATAATAAACTGGGTCACGCAAAATAAGTTGTATCGAGTAGTATCCAGACCTAGCCGCGTTTCCGAGTACTCTGAAAGCTTAGTTTACCTTCTGATCACTGATTCTTTTAATTCTAAATTTTGATATGCTGCCACTTATTTCTACATCTGACCATGATGTTATCTTCAGTTCTTTTACCAGTCTAAACCATGGAGATTGATCCTTAAAACGAACAATTGAACAATTTGAAAAGCAAACGGGCCGACTTTCATATTCTTATCAGAACCCTGCAAGATGCTCCCTGGGACATAGGTCTAGCAGTCTTTAATCCTTTTGACCACGTAACACCTTACAGGTCTGATCTGTTTCTTGATACTTGTAAAGAGTTTATTTTATCTAGGGAAATAATAATTGGACTCAAGATAAACCATTGATAAACTTTTGTACTAAGAGACTCATGAGACAGCGGAGCGTGCTATCCCCTCATGAAATACAGCTTCATTCGTGGCAGCTATATCCTGTGGTCCACTCCAAGCCATTGACTTATTATTAACCTCGTTGCTTTGCCACGTCTCAAACGTTCTATATAATGTCTTTTATGAGTATACCATAACGAATTACCCCCTAACCACCAAAAACTATGGCTTCAAAGCCAATGACTCCATTGTCAATCAGCTGTTGTCTTTTCTCCACCACATTTATATTGGACTCAAACTGTGCAAGGAATCACGGATGATTGTCCGTGACGTATCAACCCATCTCGACCAAGTATGACAGGAAGGTCTCTTGTTCAAGGTGAACACTTCGTTTCGTAGATCCCGTCTTGGATTTCATCTGTAGTTATTTGTCAGCTCGTTTGCAACACACCAGCACCTGCGGTATATCTTGGCTACCAGTTGAAGTTGGTAAACCGCAGGGATCCATTCTCGACCCACTGTTCTTTTTAGTTTTTTTAAATGAGAGCACAGACTACACAGTCTGTGATATCAAATCATTTGCTGACCACACCAGTATCGTAGAAAATATACATAATCCGAATACTTCGGCTGACCGAATCAATACTGACCTTGACAGGATCAATACCTGGGACAAACTTTCAGCTGTCAATTTCAATGCAATTAAACACTTATCTATTATCCTTTCTTCAAAACAAAGACAAACCTGTTCACCCACGTCTCTTAATGGGAAACACAGCTGTACTGCATCACCTGCAATCTTCAAATCCAAATTAAAATTGACGTTGCTGTATATTGACTCTTATTTTTCACATGGAAAGTGTTTCCTACACATTTGTCATCCTCAGTTGCGCCTAGGCTCTTCAAAGTTAAACTCCTATCTTTATAAAGTAAAAATAACTCAGCAGTTTGTGTATGTTCTTTCGCAAGTGGAGGCATCTATCAGTTTTTCTTGTCCAGCCCTCTCTTTTCAGCTCATAGGTGTCATCAGTTGGTCACTGTGAGTCGTATTCTGGCACCGAGAGTCATCTCCTCGTAACATTCTTTTTTAAAGGAAATGTTGATCTAAGTGACGACGATAACATGGAGCTATTTGATGCTGTGGCAAGCTATATTATTTTATCTAGAAGATTTGATTTTAAGTTGTTTTAGGGGGTGGGGGCATAAGCACGTATTTCATATTGATTTCTAGTCATGATTCTTGTATCAATTGTGCGTCGTGTATACACTGTATAATCATCAATTTTCGCAAGAGATAAATATTCCCGCATTTTCCTGAGCAGATGCAATACGGGGATATTAAACTCCCAAAAAATTTCTTAAATGTAGTAAAGTCACTACACAAAATTATCTTTTACAAAGTGCTTCAATATGTATGTATATATATATATATATATATATATATATATATATATATATATATATATATATATATTATAGATTATAGCATGCTTTGTTGACGATATGAAGTACATCAACGAGCACTGGCTGCCATATAGCAGCACGAATGAGCGAAAGAACGAGTGCTGCTATATGGTATCCAGTGCGAACTGATTACTTCATATGGTCTACAAAGCATGCTTTAATATTTTTAATCTCAACTTTGGGTCGATTTGTACATTTCAATACACAAAGGTTAGCTTATGGAGGGTAAAGAGTTCGGACAGCGGAGACGAGTAATGACTTCTAGGAAGTGGTTCTGCGCCAAAAGACACAAATACGAAGCAAAAATAAGAACGACATTTGCTGAAAGCTTTACTGCTCCTCATCAACACAATTACCGATGAAACCGGAAGAGTGCTGATACCACCGGAAGAGTACCGATACATCATATCGCGGCACTCTAGCTTTTAGGCTTATGATCTGGTCTATATACAAGCCTGTTATAGTACTAAAATGGACCCAAACATGACATGTATATATATATATATATATATATATATATATATATATATATATATATATATATATATATATATATATATATATATATATATATATATACACATTTTTATCTTTGGCCTTACCAAAAAGGTTCTTTGTAATCTTATGCTGATTGAACTATTGGGTTCACATGAACCTATCACCTTGGTACGGACTGTTTTGATTCACTGCTTTACTAGGAATATGGGAATTGGAATTATATGTGTGTATATATATATATATATATATTAATCATTGTGTGTGCAAGATATGTAGTCTCGCTCACATAGTTTATTGCGTTTCAGATATCACTATTCTGTGATAACGACACGGCTGATCCAAATACTTACCACAATGACCAGGCGCCACACATGCAGAACGCTCGGTGCAATCATCGAAGTGTATGGGAAGTGATGCGCGAGCATCACGATTTCTCTGATGGTACTGTTTGTCTGCACTGCGGATTATTTAAATCTATCACAGTTTGTTGGAGGAAAATTCTGTCATATAAGGATAGGATACTTAAGAACTTCTATCTATCTATTTATCTATCTATCTATCCATCCATCTATCTATTTATCTATCTATCTATCTATCTATCTGTCTGTCTGTCTGTCTGTCTGTCTGTCTATCTAACTATCTATCTATCTATCTATCCATCCATCCATCCTTCCATCCACCCACCCACCCACCCACCCATCCATCCATCCATCCATCCATCCATCCATCCATCCATCTATCTATCTATCTATCTATCTATCTATCTATCTATCTATCTATCTATCTATCTATTTAACCCCTGCGAACGGGGAAAGGACACATAGAAATACATCGAAATAACAAGTATGTATCGAAACAATACCATATTTGACAAACAAATAAAAGAAACGTTAAAATATACAACGCCGGGCATACAAATAACATCGAGATAAAAGAAGAGTACTTATCATTATTGACATACCGACAATATAAATGTAGGCATAAAATATGAAATATAAGATTGACGGGCGTTACGTACATGATCCATTCAGTTGGATCGCGAGGGGGCTCCAGGGCACCCAGTCAAATAGTAAGGAATACAAACTACACAGCTGGACGGGCTGAGCGAAGCGCAACTGGAACAAGCAACCACCTGACCGGCTGTGGGTACTGACAGAGCGTCTCACCCAGTCCGTCAAGATTTTATTCTTGAACTCCGGTTAAGAGTTTAATCACAGATCGTTTACTGGAGATGCAATTATTATAAAGTCAGTAGTTGCCGAAGGGAGTCGGCGATGCCGTCCCCGGCAGACGCCGTGGGACAGGATCCCGGACTCCCACGACACTGTGTCTCTGCTGCTTCAACAAAGAGAACAGAAATGGTTGAAACCTCAAAACATATAAGCCTGTCAAGGATAATGGTTATCGAAGTACTATAAAAAAAAGAATGCCCTTGGTGATGTCGCGAATATAAGTCGACGTGGGGGTTTATATCAATATTTAATTCATCCTGATGAAGATGATCTGGGGAGGAGGGTCTTCTCACGTTGTGTGTGTTGAGGTGCCTCGATATAAGAGAATTAATCTACAGCACAGAAACTTGACACGAACCCCTAGGAAAATACGTTAACGTATTGAACATGGATGAATGATTTATTAGCAAGGTAGTAAAATCAATAAAGAGTACCCACTTTTTTGCATCCTGCTTGATAGATATCAAGAACCAGTGAGGCATGGGCATTGAAATTTACAGCACAGAAGCACCCCATGGAAGTGTGAGGCACAAGTTGTTTAAAATAATTATTTTGTACGTTAATCAATTTCAAGGTCGCAGAAACGGCAAGCTTGTGTATTGTCATTCCGCAGGCTCATAAACTTTCTATCACGCATTTTGCTTTGGGATTTTCTTTAAGAATTATAGAGGCACCCGTTGACGCTGCAGTGTGGGGAAAAATCTACTTGACCTTTGACATACCATCAGACGGGCAAAATGTGAAAACTTACAGTGACGGGAGACATGGATTATTTTTATCGGGCTCGTTATTTTTATCCTTTGGCATTTTGAATAGATCAAGATATATTTTGTCCTGGCCTCCTATTGTATGACATTTATATTCAATTTGTATTTCGAGACCTCCTCTGCAACGGAACCCAACATCTGGTAAAGTAAAAAGGCACATATTATCAAACGTTCTGACAAATCTGAATGCAACCTTCATCGCTTGTTTCAGGAAAGAATCCCGCAGTCCGTAACCCAGCAAGCTTTGATACAACACCAACGTTCCACTACGTTAAACAGACCACCAGAAGAGTAGTACTTGTGTTGGACAGATCTATTAGTATGGAAGTTAGTGTTAGTCTCTTTGATACTGATTTAGGTTCGATTTGACAGAGGCTGCATACCTCTATTTATCAGTGCTTTGCGACGCTATCCAAAATATTATCCAGTATTTATTTTCTGATTTTTAACATCTGTTTTTGTATGTGCAAGGGGGTCATATTTTTAAACACATTTGCCATACATGGGTATAGACCCATATATGTCACAAGCGCTGGCGCTGCGGGGTAAAGGTTTGAGAACACCTTTGTCTTTATAGATCATTGCCATCATTTTAATACTAGTAGATGAGTCTCATTAATAATGTTTATTATGTTAACGATGCTAATCATGTGAATTCCAGTATTAAATACGTTAATTGCGGTGTTAATTATTACGTTAAAGCGATCCACTAGTATCATCCGAAACGAAAGAAACTATACCAGAACCGGCATTTTGCCATCTATTCTCAGGACACAGCAGTGATATGATGGAATGTAATCCACGTCTGATTTGAGACAGGGGTCATCTGAAGAAAGGTTAACAGTGATTAAAATTGCTCCTCTTCTTTGTGAAATCAGTAAAGAAGGAGGAAACAATGAGAGAGAGAGAGAGAAAGAGAGAGAGAGAGAGAGAGAGAGAGAGAGAGAGAGAGAGAGAGAGAGAGAAAATCTTTGTCTCTTGAGTCGATACTTTGTACGTTTAATTTTGTTCAATTGTTCGCGAGCAGGGCCAGTATATTTTTAAAAAAACCTTTACTGATGTCAACCTATGTGCTATTCTTCCAGTTTTCAGGGTAATTTTATCCCGTGGTCACTAATGTCGTTTGTAATTGGCATGTTCATGGGAACTGGAAGCAGTATAGATATAAATGGTATTTTGGTCTATGTTTCTTGCGTGATTTGGGATCACAATTTTATGAAAGTAGCTCTATAATAATGTGGCCAGTGTTTCTTACTGTAATTTTATGCTGACAGGGATCAAAGCTGACCAACCTCCGACGCGATGCAGCAGACTATATATTGAATGTGCTTCCTGACGGGGTTCACCTCGCAGTGGTACACTTTAACCACAAAGCCATCGTTCTCAAAAACTTGACCAAGATCAAGAACAAAACTCAACGAGAAGAAATGATTTCCTATTTGCCAAACTTGGCATCTAGTGGCACGTGCATAGGGTGCGGGGTTGCACGGGCTCTGAAGGTGAGTTAGTTCATCCCTATTCTTCTGGACGCACGACCTATAGAAAAATTCATAAATGTTTGAACGAAAACCAGAAAAAAAAGCAATACGCCAGGGATGTTATTTTCCCGAAAAACACACAAACACACACAATCCCATGCACGCACGCACACACACACACAAACATACACACACAAACACACTCACACACACACACACAAACACACACACACACACACACACACACGCGCGCGCGCGCACACAAATGTATTTAAACATAGCTGTCAAAACTATCATTTATTTTATTAGGTGCATGGCTAAAGACTAATCATACGTGTTTAACAGAAGGGCCACTAGCAGTCATTACCCTATTCCGCAGTCGACTCTCTTTACTCTCCACAGCCTAACCTGTCCCTGTCTAACCTATATACATTTGGCAGTACTATTGTCCGCATTGCACACGTTCTTCTGTAGAGTTTTGACATAGGCTGTGAAGGGTCTTCAGCGAGCAACTACTCAGAACATGTTTTGCAGCCCTTTACCCGTCCATGTCTCTCTGAGCAGCGGGTCATTGTCTAAGCTAAATATTCAGCAAAGACGACCCACATAAAAATGAAAAATTATGAACGTGGCAAATGATGAATTGGCTAAATAAGCAAAGTTTTGCTTATAAATGCAGAGCTTCATTATGAAAGAAGAATACCTGTCAAACAAACCATAATTGCTAAATTTGTATTGTACAGGTTCAGATAAGATCTATTTGACTTACCCCTGAACCAATATGTGCTCTTTCTAGCTGGATAGCTTATCCTAGTTAAACCACCCGCACGTGTATAACTGAAGTGGGAACAAACTGGAGCACTGTATTCAATCTCAATGAATGTAAAATAAACAGTTGCAGCTAGACCATCTGTACAAACTAAGGGAAATCCTAACAAGGACTGCAACAGTGGACATCCTACACCAGAAATATAAAACAAACTCCAGGAAGACACCTACTCCTTACTTTGAAAGTCTCCAAACAATTAAGCTCTATTTCACTGCCAATCCTGAGTCAATGTCTCGACGTAATGTGTCTGGTTTGTGACATTTGATACTGTCAATGTTGAGTAAATGTGCATTTAGGCAGTCAGAAAAGAATGAAAGTAATTAGCATTTATGCCAAAAGCATGTTATCAAAACAATTTTAGTTAACACAATTTTAAGTAAAATTAGACAATAGACAAACATGTAACTTTCGTAGCCAGGTGCTTGCTACCAAAAGCCCCCCCCCCCCCCGGGGGGAGGGGGAAAAGGTTATACTGACAGAAAACATGTAAGCCTAAAAGTGTGACATTGAATATTAAAACAGAATGATGCCAAAAGATAATGTTAAGTAGCAAAACAGACAAATCTAAAAACTGTAAAATTATTGAAGCCAAACTTTCTAATAATCTTTGGATATTAACAGCAAAATTTATAGGGCAAATCAGAAAAGAATGAAAGTCATTTGTATTCAAGTCAAGAGAATACAATGAAAATATGATATTTTTTAACTAGATATCAAGTATTATTAGGCAAGGTTGTAACTGTCGTAGGCCTGTATAATCAATCATATGCACATTTTTTCTTATTTTAATTGATGTGCGAATCTTTTAAACAGCGTGGCTGATCGTCATAATTGGATACAATCACTATTGCCGTAACACAAATTCCGAAGGCTTTAAATTTAGCAGCCCATTTATTATTTTGATTTTACAGGAATGTAGCTCCCGCGTTTTTTTCTTAATTCCGATTTTTATGTGTACAATTTGCCTAAAATATGTCAATTTCAGTTGGAAACCGTCGGATCCGGAAGAATTAATAATTTCCAAACGTTTTCTTTTTTTCTTAAACTACAGCTTTTTACTTTTCGTCTATTGTCATTCGCAACTTTTTTGTGTGTTCCTTTGATAAATAAGCGGCATCGACATCTTGTGGGGAAAAATCTGCCTCACAAAATGTTTTGATCATAATCAGGCAACACTGATGCAAATAGATTACTTTTTGTGCTTGCTGCATTTTTTTGTGGTCTGTTATAACTTCGTTGTTTCATTGAAGATCTATTGAGTCTATTGCTCAAATTCCCCCTTTTTCGAGACTACACATTTTGTTAGTGTCCACCGCCATTATACCGTATCTATACCTCAAAGCGTATCCCCTTTGCTTTCTTATTCTATGTCAATTCTTGACATTAATTTTGTTTGCTGTATTTCTCAATCATATCACTTTCATTTTCCACATACATTCTGTTACTTGAAATATGTCTGTAACGCATTAGATCCTTGGCTTTTATGTACATGCCAGAGGCACAATATTATCATTTTCTATGTGTCTCTTAAGCCTCCAAACCTGTGCCAACTGTATTTATCTCATTCTATACAATTGTTCTATTTTAGAGTTTGTTTTTTATGCAACACATACTTGCATTTACTTTCATTTTTATGTCCGCTTAATTAAAAATGAATAAATTAGATAATAATGTATAGGGTAAAGACCGTCAATCGGTTGCCCTATTGCAGCGAACGTTATCTTCACGGCACTGAATGATACAATGTCAAATATAACACCTTAATTTAAACAATTATCGGGGAATAACCTTAACGTCTAATGTGTACAAGTTATTCACTTCTGTGATTGAAAGGCAAATGATGTGTTTTATTGAGAGCAATGGGACACTTGGAGAGCTGCATGAATACAGGAAACAGCGTCAGGTAGAGGACCAGTTCTTCGCTTTAAAGGGCTTATGCAATTTACGTAAACAGCAAAAGCTAAAAACATGACCAGGATTTCTGGATAATTCGAAAGCCTTCGATAACATTAGTAGAAATTTACTATATTTACAATTATGGAAAAAAAGGAATACAGGGGAAGGCATGAAGACTAGTAACAAATTTGTATGGTAAAGTAACTAATAAAGTGATACTTGGTCCCTACGAAAGTTCATGGTATGAAGTAAGCCAAGGTGTGAAGCAAGGTTGCATTCTGTCACCGACGCTCTTTTCACTAGCTATGTCAGATCTGGTGGACTCTCTCAATGAACAAAACTTGGGAATACCATTTAACTTATCGTGTATTCCGTCTCTGCTCTTTGCAGACGATATATGCCTGCTTGCAGACAGCGAAGAGTCTCTGATAAAAATGTGAAATGTTGCGGACCAGTTTGTCACAAAATGGGGAATGAATTTTAATTGCAACAAATCCAACGTAATGGAGGTTAGGAGACTCTTTCTTGGTCGAGTGCAACTCCTATAAATATCTTGGAATCGTTTTCTCAAGGACACTGAGTGATTCTGGCCATATTAATACATATTTGAAAAGCAAATCGGTAAAATTAAGTAATTACTTACTTAATATTCTTTCTTCACACGAAAATTTAAATAGAGTTGAATTTGGAGACACACTATGGAAAAGTGTCATCTCACCTTCCATTTCTCATGGGTGTGCAGCATGGTTTAACAATACTAAAGCCGGTCTTTCGACACTAAGGTCATTACAATATTCATTTTCCAGAAAAAAAATTCTAAATGTTAAATCATGTCCTGCAATTTCGACAACTTTAGCTGAAATAAGCTGGCTGCCTATTGGCCTAATATTGAATCGCCAATGCATTAGACATTTTCATAGGAAGAAGTATGACCTGCCAGTAACCAGGCTATGTAAGCAAGTGTTTTTAAAGCTAAATGCCGAGTACCTCAAAGGGGGGACATCTTATTGGCCTTATTGTTCAGAAGTGCATAATATGTTGAAAAACCTAGGCTTGGATCGGGCCTTTACTTGTGAAAATGAGTTGTAGCTGCAGCGGTATATGAAACTGAATATTGAAAGTTATAAGATATCATTTTGCATGACATTGACACCAGTACGTCCCTTTATTGGTACAGATATTTAAAAAGATCTACTTTTGGTGAAAATTTGTTTAATGTAAAGGATTTTTATGCAACACATCAAAAATTTAAAGCACGTACATGTTGCTTAGGAATTAACGAAAATTTGGAAAGATTGGGAATTTCAGATGCAGTTTGTGATTTATGTCGAAGTGATAAGGCAGTTTTAACCGATTTCCTGTTTCTTTGTCCGACCCTGAATGAGATAAGAAAAGCAAGTTATAAAAATTAGAAAGTGAATTAAGGCTCTTGGGACATGAAGAGGTATGGTTTAGTTTTTTTCGGGTCCTCTGTTTTGGGCAAGCTATGTCTATTTTTAGGTGATCATGGATATACGTATAGTAATGAAGTTGGATCTCTGTTTGACAAAATATGCAAAGAGTGTTTTTAATTTATGCGTGGAACCTTAGGAGTGAGTCCTGTGCGGACCATCCAGATCCGCCTAAAACAGTAATTTTCGATGTGTGTGATTGTGACTTGTAAATACCTTTTATAAATATGTTTGTATATATCTGAATATTGTAACTGTGAACGAACCTTCGGTGCCCCGATGTAAAGGGGTAGTTTTCCAAATATATATAGATACACACACACACACACACACACACACACACACACATATATATATATATATATATATATATAACACCGGGGCACGGTAAAAAACAGTTGCTCCTCCAGTCAACTATCATTGAATTGAACTTGGAAGAGTAAATTCTTTGCCGTTATTAATGATCAAACAGTATACGTTTGGGCAATCGTTTTGAATAAATAAGTATATCATCCACAAAAAAATTATTTGTATGCAATGTTTAGGCTATCACAACATTACGTAGTCCCATAACGGTTCTTGATGGGTATCCTTACCTTCCCTTTCCAGCACGTTGGTCTGACCCGACGAATTGATAAAAGCCCCCTCCCCCCCGCCCGCCCGCCGTCCAACCGGTCCAACTGTATGCTAAATAAGCTAAATAAGTATAGTTATGGAGTGTGGTTTACGTTTGCTCAGACATGTCTGTAGTACGGTCACTCAAAAAATAATAAGGTGCACAAGTCTTTGCAATGTAGTAATACTTGTTGGAAACTACAATGTCATGTGTGAGGTTTCAGGCAGTGTAGCCCAGCGACCAGAGCTGAAAATGCCGAAAGATCCCAAACTGAAGTGAAGAAAATGAAGTCAATCACAGTTAAAACTTAATTTTTTATGTATATAAAAATGAGGCTAGAATTTCCAAAGCTGCGGGTTAACATATTTTGGTTGGTTCAAAGGCAACACTCAATTAACATTTTGGCCATTCTAATGGGAGAAAAACAAAGCCAATCTTTATGCGTTAGAGATGCAATGGCGTGTAACTTTAAACTGTTGTAATAGTTCCAACGAATCTTTACTATGTTGAAGACAATGGCCCGTCATCTTTTTTGCCCAGCTGACTTGTCAGTTAGCTTAGCTTACAAGATGGTCTGACGTACGTCGTCCATTCACAATTAACACTGTCGACCTCTTCTCCGATACTCGCCAGCCAGATTCACTTCAAACTTAGTGGGAATTTATAATGGGTGGGTCGCTACTACGTTTGTTTGAATGGTTATGCTCTAGTGATATTTGAATTTTTCAATGAATTTCTCGTCATTTTGACCAAAATCTTAAAAATCCTCCGATACCACGATGCCAAAATACTTCCAAATTGTGTAAGAACACTCTTGGTGACCTCCAGACCTTGATCAAGAGTTGGCGCTACTATTTTTTCTATTTCTGTTCAAATTTTTGTGTGTTAAAGCTATTTTCGACTTCTTGTACAAAATTGCCACTCAAATTGCTCTGAAACTTATGGAAATGTAGCTTTTAAAAAGGGTGAACAAAGTTCCGCACTACGTAGTGATACTTTGGATCCCTAAATTTATACACTTTTTCACAATTTGGGTATCTGTCAGTTAATGTATGCATTACTTGTGATTCCTATGTGAGTTGACGGGGCTTACAATGACAATTCACATTTTTTACTTCCCCCAAAATTGTGAAACAGATTCACTTCAAATTTGGTAGGAATGTTCCTTGATTTTGGATTTTTGAAATTTCTGTTTATTTTTGGCCAAATCTTAACAAATCTTCTCCCAAAATCACCTTGCCAATTTCTTCAAAATTCTATACAGACATGTCTGGTGACCTACAGAGCTTAATTTTGAAGAAATGGCGCTGGGAAATTTTTTGCTATTGTATTTACGAATTAATATGTGTCAAAACTGTCTTCGACTTCTTGTCTAAAACTATTACTCAAATTGTCCTGAAACTTGGTGGATATCTAGCTTGTGAAATGGATAAAGAAACTTGCTCACTATGTGGTGAAACTTTGAACCCTTGATTATTAACGAATTTTTGAATCCGGGTATCAGTCGTTTAATGGATTCATTGCTGGTGATTACAATGTGAGTATATGGGGATAACAAAGGTAATTTACATTCTTTACTTCTCCAAAAACTGTTAACCAAATTCACTACAAACATGGTGGGGTTGTACCTCTCTCTACTTTTTTGTGCAATTGGCCATGTACCAGTGATTGCTGTCATTTTTTAATTTTTGTTCGTGTTTTGACAAAAATCTTCAAGAATGTCCTGTTTTTAAGCTGCTCAGCTGATGGCTTTGAAACTGCATATAAACACAATTTAGGACACCTAGACCTTAAGATGCTCAAGAGGTGGCGCTGATTGATATTTTGTGTGTTTTTTTTAATACCTTTGACCTCCTCACCAAAACTGTCTCTCAAATTGTTGCAACACTAGGTGAAAATATAGCGCGTGAGATGGTGAAATAAATATGTTCACTAGGTGGTGATACTCTGGATCTAAGATTTTCAACTATTTTGTCATTTCTGATACCCTTTAGGTAATGCATGCGTTCCTATCGGTCATTATAGGGAGTCAAAAGGGACTGCACTGTTGATTTTCATTTTCGATTTATTGTCCAAAACCGTCAACTAGATCCACAACAAGCTTGGCGAGGATGTACATTGGATGGGTCTCTACCAATTTTGTTCAAGTGTTCATGCTCCTATGCTATTAAAATATTTTGTCGAGCTAAATTGATAAGCCACAATATATTTATTTTTCTTTCGCGTATGTTAGTTCAATATCAATTGCCATCAAGGTGGATCTACTTGACTTTGCTCTGTTCATCATTATTACTGTCAGCGAGGCCTTGTGCCTTAACGATAATAGGAAGTGGTCAGAAAAGTGGGCCACCTTGTTACTTCCTGTGTGGGTTTTTTTAGCTGTAATGTCTGTCGCGCACAAACTTGCTACCACAAACCCAGTCGACTCGGCTTACTATGGTTAAGAACCATTTTACTGACATCACTTCCCACAGACATGAAGGAATAACGAGAGACTCACTGAAACGGTAAGAAACATTAACTTTAGAATACTTACACGTGACTTGAAGTAGCCAATCAAAACGTCAGCTGACTAACTATACTTTTTTGGTGACTTGGTCGCTTAGCTTTTTTCTCGGCACTTGCGCTTTGACTTTCGAAGGGGAAGCAGCGCTTTTCAATTCAGGGTGTCGTATCTCTTGCCCCAGCGAGATACATGCGACTTATCGGACGCTCTTAATGCTGCCATAAAGCGTCTCGAGAAAAGTTGGAACCGCCATAAGGTCTGTAAGTAAAAAGAGAATAAGTAGACAGACATACAACTGGAAGACAATATTACATTGAATTGGGAACATTAATTCACTCACATTTTAAAACATATTTAAATTCACAATATCGCTTTCCTTTCGACCCGGAGTTGACGAAATATAATTATTAGCATAATCTTACACAAGTAAACATTTTCTTGGCTTTACGTACAACGCCATGATTGACATTTTAAACCTTGTATTTCATTACAAACCGTATCAAGGTCATTGGGTAAAAAACGAGTCTACGTGGCATGAAAGAAAAGAAAACGTATATTATATCAAACTAATAGACTTTAACTACTTATTCTCTTTTTACTTACAGACCTTATGGCGGTTCCAACTTTTCTCGAGACGCTTTATGGCAGCATTAAGAGCGTCCAATAAGTCGCATGTATCTCGCTGGGGCAAGAGATACGACACCCTGAATTGAAAAGCGCTGCTTCCCCTTCGAAAGTCAAAGCGCAAGTGCCGAGAAAAAAGCCAAGCGACCAAGTCACCAAAAAAGTATAGTTAGTCAGCTGACGTTTTGATTGGCTACTTCAAGTCACGTGTAAAAAATGTAAAAGTGCAGTTGGCACATATACACATGGAAGGGCACCACCATATTCAACTTAACTCGAAGCCATCAAAAAAAAAAAACAAAAAAACAGACACACAAAAAAAACACACAAAAAACGCACACAAGAAACAACAACAACAACAACAACAACAACAACAACAACAACAACAACAACAACAACAGCAACAGCAACAAAACTTATAAATACAGAAATATAATGACCTAGCTCGTTGGCAGCCGAACTGTAAACGCCAATGTCATTCTACAATGGTCATGTGATACTAAGTTTTTCTTTCATCTCTGTGAGCCGTGCCGGCCGGCCCGGGTACCATTAGTTGAAGTGTTACCCACTTCTTCAGATTTCAATAAATTATGAACATTGGCCTGCCCTATGCATATAATAAACATTCAGTTAGCCACCTTGTGGTAGCAGCACTTCTTATTCCATTTTTAACATGGTGCAGCTGCCAGCAAAACCCCTGAGCCGTAGTGAGGATGTGCCGATAACCAAGTCGGTATATATGTATGTGCATGCACCCAGATTTTAAGGTTACCATCAATTTTTGATTGGTTATGAATTGGCTTAATAGGCCTAACATGTACATTACATTGGAACAGTGCTCTCTTGTGGTGACTAATAAGGACCTGGATGGTTTTCAAGACACTTCAAATTACCAATGTAGAAATGAATGCACACAAATTTACAATTAATTTTTTGCACCATTTCGAGCTCAACTGCAATGTTGTGATCATCCTAATGGCATATTACATTTTTGTTTCTATAATTTTCAACAATTTGCATAGTCACAGATTGGCAGATCTTGTCGTAACCAAATATACGTATGTAATGTAAAGGCAGAGAATATCACAATACAAGCACATATTGAAATATAACACACACACCAGCAGCTTAGATTTGGACAAATATAGACTCACCGGAATCTACTTCTGGTCTGCCCATAGACAAACTCGACCTAATTACCCATTAAACTTTTCGCTCTACTGCAATTACAACAGTGAGAGGGCAGAATTATCGGGATCAGATTATCAATGTCTTCATTTGCTAATGAGTCACGGGGAAGGCCCCCAATACACATTAATACACATAGCTTGTCATTCTAAGGCGGATCAGGTCCAAGGGGCACAGTATGGGGACTTGGGGTACATGGGAGACAAACCAAATTTGCACAATATCGATTTCTATTAACTTTGCAATATAACCCGACACTTTATGTACATTTATAGTATCACAATTCATGCATTTTTATAACAATTTACACATCGTAGATGATCATCTCACTCCTGGGTTCAGAAACACCTACAGCGATCATACAACCACTTTATAAAATATAGTTTCTCACGATTTCAGAGTTTTAACATAGGTTTATTAGCAGACCCTTTGTAGCCACTAAGTTTCAATGAGTGCTGGTCACCTGTATCATGACGGGTCAAATCTATTAGTTCCAGATTTTTAGGCACTTAAGGCTCTGCACTTGATGTAATTTGCACATTTATCGTGGCACTTGTACACTTCAATAGACGTTCGGCCAGCAGCTACGCACAGGCATTGCTTGGATACTTTACATGTAGAGTCAGTTCAGTACCATTGGGTTATGTCATGCAGACAAACAGTTGCTGCATCATTAAGGAACATCAAAAGCGCCAATAACACATCACATCGCTGCGGACCGTCCAGAGTCTTACTGTACCGTGTGTGCAATCGGTAGAACATTCTCAGCAACTGGTAATACATCGTTGGCTGGAACTGATGATCCCAGCTGGGTGATTCAAATTGATAGGCAGATTTAATAATACTACATCTAGTTCTTTACCATTCTTGTAAAATAAATGTGTTTTATCACATCCAGTGAGGGCATGCAGTGTAGGTAAACAGTTGCTGCCCAATAAATGACCTTGTGCAGTAACAATTTTATGC
This sequence comes from Hermodice carunculata, assembly GCA_964020975.1. Classification (NCBI taxonomy): domain Eukaryota; kingdom Metazoa; phylum Annelida; class Polychaeta; order Eunicida; family Amphinomidae; genus Hermodice; species Hermodice carunculata. The sequence goes on from OZ026622.1 coordinate 92,653,463, forward strand.
TGCGTCAATACACACAAAAAAATGCTAGCTTCGATATTTTTTATTTTGTCTAAGAGGGCCAAAAGCTGCGCCTTTTGTTCTGAATGATGCATCAGTGGTTACATTACTGACACAAACAAGGTCTGACGTGCCTGTTTTAGAGATCAAAGACAGCTTGTCCCCAAATGCCTTGATGAGAACGTCTTTCAATTTGCGACACACATAATAGTCAAAGCCGAGTTTCTCATAATTGTTGCATATCGCTGTTGCAAAACACAAAGTTCAGTGACTTCAATGCGACCACAGTAGAATCATCTCTAGATTTTCTATGAAAGGAAACAGTGTTTAAGGCTTTTTCATGACATGTTTCATTGCAACTGCAGGCAAAGTTTTTTTGCTTTTCGTTGAGATTTAGTGGGCATAATAATGGCGATGATATATGACTGCATTTGCAATCAATTCAGGAATCTAGAGCAAAGGATATTACTGGTTCTTGTATTTTTAGCATTTCTTGCAGTCATGGCAGTATGTGTGTATCGCTGTGTGTCAGTTTGATGCACATAAAACAAGTCTTCTTGATATAAAATTTAGATAATTGTACCAAACTAAGTTTAAGACTCCAATGAGATCCATGAAAGCTTGTTGGCAAGTTTAACTAAGCGTGTGCAGGAGCAGGGACCTGCGATACTGATCATAAGAACACGCCCAATACCAGTATTAGAGAGCTCTTAGAGCACAGATTGCGCTTTGTGAGTCAACCCAAACATATGATCCCAGCACTCCACAAATCAGCAGGATGATACTTATCATATTGTGATTGCCTAAGCATAAATGATGGATGTGGATTTGAATTCTGGCTTGGACCAGAAGCTGAGATCGCTGTTTAGTTGTTTTATCTTCTAAGATGAACAAATCGTACGTACACTTATGCCTAGAACAAAACACAAGACGTCTTGGCCTGTTATCTGCAGCTTTTCCAATGGTCCCTCTTCTTTTTCTCAGGTGTTTTCTCCCACCACGATAGGACCTATCAATTTCTGATACTCATTGCAAGTGGATCACAAACATCTATTCATGACGGTCCTGTGATTGTCGCCTGTACATAATTATGTAAATTTTATGCATGGGGTCCACACAGTGGTCGAGCTGTGGAAATATATTCTTCCAAAGGGGTTGAAAAATGCATGGAAGACAGAGGGCGCTGATTCAACGTGCCACTACTATCATCTTCCGGCTCTGTCTCTAACAAGACTGGGCGATATAGTGCAAATGTCTTCTTACACAAATAGATGGATAGATAGATAGATAAATAGATAGGTACATAGATAGATAGATAGATAGGTAGTTAGATAGATAGATAGATAGATAGATAGATAGATAGATAGATAGATAGATAGATAGATAGATAGATAGATAGATAGATAAAATAGCTTTATTTGTTCTAAACAATGTTACACAATGTGGCACAAAAATACATTAGTAAGTTTAAAACCAGGAAGCCATACATTAATAAGACTCTGATGAGCGGCTGACATGTAGGCCACCCTAACGATGTACTATGCTTAATTCCTATGTTTAAACTCATACGTTGTACAATTTCTAACATAATACTGTAGGCTGAATGATAGCAGATATCACAAAACTAAATTTGATAGACCAAGTGACAATAATACATAAAAAATAACTATTTATCGTTTGTTGCAGACGTGACAATTAATAATGTTACAGTTTGTTTCAAAATGGTTTATGATATAATTCTCAGCATATTGTGAGAAGCCTTCAAGGGAGTGTGTATCAATTTTTCTTATAATTATGTCAGGTATGTAATTTTCATTAATTCTATCTGGTATTTAATGTCTTAAACAGAAGCGATTAATTTTGGTATTTTTTTTAGTATTGGGATCATTGGAGTTAAAATAGGAAGAGTATGTGCTGTTGCACATTATCTATGTGGTATTGTTACAGTCTATCTTAGCTCTGCTAGAGTCCGTCGTTTCCTATCCTCCACCACGGCCCGTTACGCCAATGGCTGAGGTAACGCAGGGGATTGTACACGTACTATTATAATTTAAGAGCATTGAAGTTCCGTCTGGGATAGCTGCTCAGCGACTGATACTCCTAAACTTGAAAAAGTTCAGCTGGCTGCTACCTCTCAATAGTTACTGGAGCCTGGCATATCAAATGCCAAATTATACGGCGAACTGGATGCGAAACTCTAGTAACTCATAATAAATATATGAAGTTAACACAAATGTATAAAGTAGTCAACTAATGAGTTTCAAAATATTTGCAATCTGTAAACCCAATTACATTTAATCCAAACATTTCCGATTATAACACTCGACATGCATTTCATATGTCACTTTTCAGAGCCCGAACAAATTTATTTCTGAAGTCCTTCCCGGCAAATGTACGCCTGCATGAACGCCACGGAGCTGATCTCTCATCTTTATAAATTGGTACTAAGTCGAGCCCAAGCTGCAAGTTGGTGCAACATGTGAGGATACATGGTGCTAAATTTTTGTTTGCTCGCAATATGTTTTTGCACGTTCCAAACTCCGTACGATTGTTTCGAAATATGCTCCATTTTTTTTGGCAGACGATACTATATGACTCACCTCAGTGTTCACTTTTAATAAATTTCCACAGTTTGTCGGTAGTACCAGATTATATTTTATTCTTTGCTGAACAGCGAACTGTCATTGTCTAGAATGAAATTCAAAAGTGGTGACTCACTGTAGATCACATGACCTAAACATCGTTAGAAGTAAATTGTGACTCGTCTGCATCAGTGACGTGATACATTGACATAGAGACAAAATCAAATCACGCCGCTCGAACAATGCTTTTACGTCACACGTGACGTCGAATAAATGTGACGCACATAGACAAACAAGGCACACCAGGTCGGCGTTGAAGGTAGGCCCAGGGCATACTTTTTGCGATTAAAACCCGATTAAACATAGAATCAACAAAATTTTACATGGTTGGAGAGAAATGGTTTAAATTTTTTTATAAAAACTGCTAAAGAATGCATTCCTTCAGAGAAGTTTTAAATCAGTCGCAGGACAAACCTTGATTAATTCCAAATGTTAAAACACATATCTATCACGGGAATCGTCATTGTTCATCTCATTCTAGAATGTTGTTTAAATAAACTTAAATAACATTCTGTGATAAACATGGACTGAGACTTTAGAATATGTGACTGGTGCAAAGTTTTAATTGAATATGTGGAACATTTTGTTCCTGCTAATATCCATGTGGTGTAATATCTGCCTTAACACAGCAGTTGGTCAAACCACCTGCCCACCTGTTTTATTCATTGTTTTGAACAATACATGTCGTAATGCTCATACATTTGGTGAGCTTTCCTGCCGTTAAAACCGACATTTTGAATGAATCTATCTCGAAATTATCTGGCTTGGAAGGAATTGTTCACGGTGGCTTCTAAGTAAACATAAACGGACATGGCTCTGTATCGCCTGTCCTCTGTGGTTTATGTTATAGGGTTTCATTGAGCCATACTCAGCTGCTGTACCTGAACCGTTTGAGCATCAGTGTATTATGCCTGTGTGCATCCCGCATGACTAGATGACTCTATATGTTTGTGGCATACGTCTCAAGTTGACCTACTGGTACCAATAAAATTATTTACCGACCTACTTGCTTCGCAAAAAAAATAGCCCAGCTGAAGCTATTAATGAGCATGTGATGACAAAGCTGTACAACCGCTAAGTGTTACAAGTGACAGTTAGCGTCACCGCTAAATGTTATAATGGTCCCTCACTGTTACAAAAAAATATTACCTTCACATCGTTAAACATTACAAACACTGCAGAGTGTTAAAAATGCAAGAAAGCGGTCCTCCCACTGTATATTACAACACCGAACCAAGTGTTACAATATATATATATATATATATACTGAACATTGTTTTTCAGTCTATACCTAGTGGGTTTGATACAAAAAAATTTAAACAAGTAATCACACTAATAAAATTAAATTTGGCAATGATAAAACAAATCAAAGTATGTCAGTCTATTAACTTTTACTAGTCAGATGGTTTGCTGCAGGTGGATGCCAGAGCAGGCATCTCTCTATGCAGCTTTGTCTCCCCATTTATGCCCGTTCACACCTGTTGCCTTCACCAAAGCAACGTAATGTTGAGGGCCATAGTGAACAGACTGAAACCATTGGCTGGAAACGTCATTGCCGATGAACAGGCTGACGTATCGGCTGGATGCTGTAGCGCCAAATAGATCTGCAACCTGGGTTATTTTGGGAGAGGTATCTCCAACTTCAACATGATCTGTGTCATGTGGTTATTTATTTCAAAATGGCTTTCAACGGGCTTTTATATGCATTTAATGGGGATCGATGAAAAAGTACATCAATACCAACCTGATCAGAGTCATATAATTTATACTACAAAGCCACCAGTGCCGTCCTGTACAATGGTAGCACAGGAGAGTGACTTACAACTGCAGTCAGAAAGGCGTGCCTTATTTCACCAACCATTTTCAACAGTTTTGGTAGACAGAATCATAAGAGGTGCATTCAACACCATAAGGAAATGGTCGAAATCCGAGGCAGAGCAATTACAAATTTGCACTTTGCAGATGAAATTCATGAGTTAGCTAGAAGTCGACTGGAGCTTGGCTGCTTTGTTGAACATCTTGACAGCTCTTCAGGACCTTCGGGTAGCAAGGACCAAACTCCTATTCTATGTTCCTTGAGAATCTTGAAAGAGAATAGCATTTACTTTAAAAAAAAACATAGTTTCTGGGGACTAATTATATATATTAGGCATCTTAAGTGAAATAAAAGGTCATTGCCCCTAAAGAAATTTAAAACATAAAGAAGTAGGTTTTGGTATAACATTCCGTCACCTTGGAAATGGGTCAAGCTAATCAATAAAGGTATATAACTGCTGTAGAAATAAGCATAACGCCCAAGAAGACTTCTAATAGTACAGAAAAACATTATCCATATTCATAAAATCCAAACCCAACAATGACAGCAAAGAGAATTCAGACTTGCCAAGGCATCAACATTTATCTTTCAATACCAATTTGAAGAAACAAATTTCACTCCTGACTTGGAACCGGTCCTCTCAACCTTAGAAATATTCATCATTGACTGCAGACATTAGTTCTTTTCCAAAATGTATAGGCCTAACCATCCACAACACAAATTTCATTTCTTCTGCCAAAAATAAAAAGAGACCTGAATGATATATAATTCTCCCAGTAAACTCTATGAAATAATCTGTGAAACTTCGACACAAAATACCTGTAAATTTTGCAAAGTTGCTAAAAAATGTACTTGTTTAAGTGAAGCCATAATCTAATGACTAGCACTCATTTGCATAACCGGGACTGGAAGCCTGGTTTCCACGCTACGGGTCACGTATGTTTAAAACCAAGAAAATAATTATAAGATAAAATTCAGGTAAAATAAGGGTTTTGAACTCAGCGTGTGCTTCAGCAGAGCAGATAACCGAGGAGGATGGAGAGAACTGGTTGCAAATTCCGCAATGATGTCCCTACAGTCTCAAGGCCACATAGGCTAGATTGGGTACACCCCATTTTGATGTGTTTGCAACAAACAAGGACACAAAACTTCCAGGCTACGTGTCCCCCAACCCAGATCTTAAGGCCCTAGCTGTAGATGCTCTAGCGCTCGATTGGACAGGGATGTACAGTACTCTTATGCCTACCCCCCTCTTAAGATCCTACCACGGGTCAAAAGGAACACAAGGTCTCATACTTTCCAGACAGTTCTGATCGCCCTCTGGTGGCCGACACAAATTTATATATATATATATATATATATATATATATATATATATATATATATATAAATATATCACAGTGGTTGTTGATCAACCAATCAGGTGAATGCATTTAGGTCTGCTGACCAGCAAATATAACACCATATTGACTGGTCTGTCGGTATATTGAATGGTCTGCTATAAAGTAGCATGCCTATACCTCTATTTTATATTCAATTTTTTTCAAATGTCCTCCGCTATTGCACTGTGGGATAATGGGTCGGGCAATATGCATTTTGCAGTAACATCATGGACCTCGTAAGAGACATATTGATCAAGGCCAAAGGCCGAGGTCAATATGCCTTTCTGTGGTCGCCGAAATTTTGGCTTGCTTGATTTGAAAAAAGCAAACATTAAAGTCACGCATGTAATTACATATATTAATTTTTCAGTTTTTACTTATTTTATTTTGTCCTTTTGATTTACTATTTTTAAAGGTATGCATAATATAATTTTAATCAATGCAGGTAAAAGCATAAAAAAATTCATGTTACAAATTATTTAACGTATTTCTGTGGCATGTTTCGATTGGAAATGTTCCTTTCCCCGTTAAACTTCACGTTTACTGTCAATAGGTGTACAATCAATAGCCAGTAGCACATAATAGATTACTCGTAAAATATAAATGCAGCAAAAATTGATAATATGATGTGCATGTAATATAATATTTCGAGTCAAATACTACCTTTGTTTACCTCATTTGCCAAGCAATAGACAATATACCTGCACTATGTAAATTGCTGTGTTGAGTTACATGTAACACTTAGCGTTGATTTTTGTAACAAATAATGGTTCGAGCCCCGCGCTCTCTATTACAAAAGTAACAACGCTATCTGTTACAAAATTGCCGCAAACTGTTACTTGTAACATTTAGCGGTATTGTAACACTTAGCAGCTGTACAAAAGCCAAGTCAAATATCGCTTACTCTTAACAGCTATACATTTCGTGTTGTTCTGAAACGAACTTTTGGTTCTCGTTTTGTGAACACCTCGCCCCCTACTCCTCAAAGGGTCCACCCCACAATGGTTTGTTACTGTGCAGGCAAGTGTCAGGTGCTCCTGCTGCAGGGTTACAGTATCTGCAGAACACATGCCTGCAATGGATATACAGTCATCTCTCTGGAATCAAATGTAACTATTGGAATTGACTGGTTGAGTTTCTTGGGGCATTTTTTTCGGGTGTACCATCCATCGATGACGTGTATTAATAATCATAATATGACACAATGTGCAGGTAACACAGGACTTTTCAAACCTGCATCAGCATGACGCGGTCTGTGTCCTTCACAATATATACTCAGCATTACGATATGCGGAGATCCGTATCACATTAGGATATGTGATATAAAGTTAAATGAAGCCACCCTACGTGTACGGGTTCGATCGCTTCACACGTTCCATTTTTCCCACAAGAAATTCCTTAACAAAAAAAACAAAACAAAAAAAAAAAAAAACAAACAAAACAAACAAACAAAAAAAACAAGAAAAAAAAAAAAAAAAAAAGGAATACCTGCACGTGGTCAAGAGTTATTTCAGAGTTGTATGTATTACTGTCATCACTCCACATCAACCATTTCATTTTGCAGTTTAAACCAGGTTGGAGCTTTTCTGGGGCCAAGTGGGATATCTGAGGATATCGAAAGAACGGGACTTATCACATCATTCAGGGCATAAAGGGAGGGATACTACCATATTATCCACAATGCGACAAGTCGCGATTGTCAATTTTGTGCCTATTAATCTCAATACACAAACAAATACATACATACATTGTAGATAACGGTTGTGTTATCCTATTGGTTTGTATGTATAAGTGATTTTCAACAAACTTACAACTTGTGAAGTTAATCATATAAAATTTTCAGGATCATTTATGTTATAGAAGTTAAATTTTCGGTGAAAAATTAATTGCTTCTATATGCAATGAACTCTAACTTATTACTTTGCAAATTCCGATTGAAAATCAAGTGAGTTCCCAACTGTGGCGCTTGTAACTGAAGTGTACTCTGCAGTAAGGAAACGTGGACCTTCTAGTCTTGCTCCTCCCTAGTAAATCCATGTTTGACAGGAATGCTGCAACATTAGCGATGCTGCCACCTATGAATGCACCCAGGCATTTTTGATGTGATCATGTATTGATACTCCCGCACCCGCTTAACGCAGCCCCGCTGTTGTTGTTTGCTTTTCACTATTTGTTTCTAATGGAACTTGTAAGGTGCTATGTCGGATACAATTTAAGGGCTAATTAGACAAATTTTTATTTTATTATAATGACTCGTTGCAACTATTCTACATTGTCTACAAATCTATCGTGAAGGTGTGCGTATCCACATGTGCAGTAGACCACTGAAAATTCTCTTCAGGTGTTGCAGGGGACCGGGGGTAACACTGGAGGAATATTGATGGTAATCAGTGATGGGAAGGAGAACTCTGGGGTTCACCCAAACATGACAGAGGTCCTGCCCCGTGTGGTTAAGGGGAAAGTCACAGTGCACACCTTGTTGTACACATCTGCTGCTGACCACAAGCTGACGGATATGGCACGTGAAACAAATGGAGTGCACCTTTTTGTGTCCGGCAGGTCTGATTCGGGTTCACTCACTATATTTGAAGCGCTTATAGGCTTTGCAGAATGTACGGGTGGTGCTGCTGCAGCTCTGGTATGTCATACGATTTACTTATGCTTGTAAATATGTCTCTGGAAACAATACAATATGCCTTTAGCTACCATATAAATGGACAGGTACATGCATGATTACAAATAAACCTAAAACCTTTGTTTGAATCAATCCGAATTTATCAACACAAGCACTTGGGATCTGAATGAGTCGAAATGCTTACACCGCCGTGTGGTGTTAAGCATTCTTCAGTTTAAATAACCGGCAAAGTGCCACTGTGCTTTTTAAGTGTTGAAGCCTATCAGAGTGAAGTTCATTGCAGGAAACTCAGGAAGGCAGGACTGTCGCTAATGTTCGTTGCCAAACGTCATAGATCAATGTGTTAATGTTCAAATAAGCTTGCAAGCACTGTCAAGCAGATATGTCTATTTATTCTATGTTTGAAGGTGAATTTCTATTTTCTAGAATGAAATTCAAAAGTAGTAACTCACTGTAGATCACTTGCCCTTTATAAACATTGTTACAACTGAATGGTGACGCTCCTACATCAATGATGTAGTGCATTAACATACAGACAAATAAACTGTGCGCCACGAATGTTTGATTACATGTCACACGTGACATTGATTAACTGCGATTGACGTAAACAAACATGGCGCATCAGGTTGGCTTTAAAAGTAGGTCTAGGGCGTATTTTTAGGCGATGAATACCCAATAAACATAGAAAACACAAAATCTTGCATGGCTGGAGAATGATTTACGGACCGTTGATGGTGGGAAAACGAACGAGTGACCGCAGGTCACGATTCATTTCTCTCGCCGACATCGATCCCGAGTGACAGGAAAATGGTAACTCGCTCTCATCAATGTAAAATTCTCTATTTAAATACCAGAAAACGGTTAACAAAACTAAAACTGTGATTTTCAAGGAAAAAACACTTAAATGAGAGGTGTTTTGGTTTTGTTTAATGTAACTGTAAACATTTTGCTGAAGCCGAACGATAAGAATCCTATATCTAATTTGACATTTTCATATCAAACAAAAAGTATATAATGGTTGTAAACTAGAAATTTAGGTCCACTGGATACGACGTTATAAATTTTGAAGAAACGGAACTGTTAATTTCTCAAAAGAAGCAAAACGGAAGCAAAGTGCGTTTGACAATTATGGAACAATGCAAGATTAGATATATGTTTCGAACAGAAAAGTTGATGTGATGAATCGGTAAATTTGAGGGAAAAAAACGACATGAGAGATGGTGGTCTATTTATTGAATGGGGGGTTAGTTTCCCTGTTAACCTTCTGAATTTGAGCGAAAAGTCAACACCAAGGCAGGGTTGCTATTAGGCCTTGAAAGATTTATGGCTCTCTAGCCAGTGTCTCAATAAAATCTGAACAAAATTGAACCGCACTTGCTGTAACGTGTGCCCTGAATACACCAAGCTCAGTTGAGGATTTAAAATGCATTAGGTGACGAAAGTTGATCGATGGGAAAAGATATGCTTGAGTCATAATACATTTTTTCAATCGGTCCAACTCACCCAAAATAAGCTTCAGCATTCATATTCATATGATATGTCTATTAAACATAAAGAATTATATTAATAATGTCCCAGTTTAGTTATTCTTATCATCGTTTAGCCCTTTGTGTTCCATTCAGGGCTTTTCACCGGTCATTTGCTCCCTTCACGTTATGTCGGCATTATGCACAGCTGTGCTCTGTGTTTGTGGGCAAACATAACGGAGCAGACTACCACAGTAAAATGAATATCAAAACATTAAGTCTGAAACCAAACTTATTCCTTCAATAAAAGTGCCAAGTGGGATTATTCTTGACGATACATTTTGTTGTTAATTTGAGAACAGTAGAAAGTGTATCTCCCAGCACAAGACAAAGAAAAGTTGTCATGCAGGAAAGGCTTCCGTCAAGGAGTATTGATTATGACCCAAAATTTACAAAATCAGAACTTTAACAAACATTTAAAAGAAACAAGCCTCCCCAAGTGTATGTAGAGGATATCATTGCCCGGCAACATGGGCATGTCATGCTCTGTACCGCTGTCTGTCAGTGCGAATTCAACGTCATTGAACTATTATGAATCAAGCTGAAGCAGTTTATAGCTGATAGAAATAAAACGTAAATAAAGATTATAAAGAACTAGTGCCACTTGCCTTTACAAGGGGAGGGGGTGAGATTGGGGAAAAGCAAATGAACATACTTAGAAAGTAGGAATATACTAGAGGAAAACTGACGGGACACAAAGGAAATTGGCCAAGTGATGATTATGCACTTAGATAGTGACAGTGAAAGTTGCAGTGACAGCAGTTCATCTGAAGATGACAGTAGCAGTCAGGACTGAAGCCAAAAGTGGCCAGTTTTCACATGGTAAGTTTAGACATTTCCCTCGTCAGTATTTCAGGAAACAGTATTCTATGGTCATGGCTTGGGTTAGATCCGACTGGTCCATTCATTATTGCCACTCTGTGGCCCTACATGAACTACTTCCAATACCACTCATTTGTTATGGTAACTAGATAGAAAACCACAATTTTATTGCACCATGCACAGATGCAATGGATGTGGCATTTTCTTCCACATCACAAAATGTATTTTTGATACTGATATTCCCTATATCTGTTTTTAAAGATTATATTTTTTCGAAATATTCGAACATTATGGACTTCACCATATCCTTCTTTGGCTCTTTTGCTTTTTCTGTCTTTTTCTTCTTTCTCACTTTTGTACGGTTGAGGGTGGGGGGGGGGTTTGCAAACTCCCCTTGTGTTCGCCTTGCTGAACCAACCCTCAACACGTAGGAGCACTGGCGTCCTCCAATATTTTTAAGGTCTAACGGTCTTTTAACATTTGAAGGTGCAAGCAAAGTCCTTTGCATTATAAACATTGATCTATAATTCAACATTAATGGGTGTTATGTTACCTATTTTCTAACACTTATCAGTCATGTTAACACTAAATAGCTCTACAATCGCCACCATCTGTCACATTTAACAGCTTTGTTTTAACTTCAACCCCTAGGTTAAAAAAAGCATCTGTATCTTTGAGTGTGAATATTGCTAAATCCCGCAATTTCAATGGCGGTTATTTCGAAATAGCATTTTGCTTGACTGCTCAGTGTAACGGTTGCATTTAGCAAACAATGCGAAGCCTTAAAATCATGGCCATCGACTAATTTACCAACAATTTAGTCTTACATCAGCCGATACCTTTGAGTTATTATATAAAAAAAACCTCCCCGACAAAAGCCTGTTTGCATCTAATGAATTTTATGCTGGATATTAGGGTATATATATACATATGATAAATAAGGTCCATTATAAACTTGTGAGCACGAATGAAAAACATAAAAGCTCATAAACTCGCCTTTAGTGACTTTTTATATCATTCAGAATGAATATTTTTTATTTAACAGTGCGTCACGTTTTTCTTGACAAAGTTCTGTCTGTTGTAGTTGTACTCTGACTCCCTCCAACTCACTGGTCAACAGTCTAGGAGCTTTCATGTAACAGTGGATTCAAGTGTAGGAATAGATACCTCATTCAGTGTCTCTTACCTGAGGTCCCCAATCACTGCAAGTGTTGTGTCCCCAGCCGGAGTGACACACCAGCTGGTGCCGGATAGAAAGAACCAACGAGTCAACTTAACTATACCTGGCAAAGCAGAGGTAATATGTTTAATCTGATAGCCACAGCCGTTCAAGTGGAAAGCATTCACCATGCTATAGCTCTTTTTACACCAAGCTCACACACACACACACACACACACACACACACACACACACACACACACACACACACAATCAGGAAGTCCTGGTGTACAAGGCCTCTATCTCAAATATTCATCGGGCAGAAATACGGGTTTCCCGAATGTAGTTCTCACTTGACACTTGATGGTGAGGAACACTGTAGGCCCAAAATGGCATGTGTTCCTAAAATGCACTGTTGTCTATTACAGGTCCCTATTTCGCGCGTTGTGTTTATTTCCACTTCTCATATTTGTTGAATGTTTCATATAGCGCTACGTCATTTTCTCGTCTGGCATATTATATACATTTAACTGTTTCATACATTGGGGTTATTTACCTGCTGTTTGTAAACAAAACAATATTTACTATTACTTACCAAGTTTGGCGAATACCTATAGAATGTGGCTTTTGTCTATAGGAATGAGGTCTGCAATACCATGGCGACAAACTCAGATGCTAGCACATCTACACCTATATTCTACAAAACGCCACTTGTGGTTGGTTAGGAATATTCCAGGACATTATATGTGGTGCCACTCATCACTTACATATGTTTGTCTGGGTCATTCAGAGGCCTGCTCTCATCAACAAGCTTAGGTTGCATAATAGTGTTGAGCCTGTTTTGAAAGATAATCTCTCTTAAATCTGATACTTTGAGCCCAAACACAATTTTTTACCTCTTGCTCTACTATAATTTCCTTCTGTGTACTATTTGTCCGTTGCAAAGCCTCATTTAATATAAAGGGAGATGCTGTGTACCCATCAGTACCTCCTTTGACGGGGTTAGACTGATGAGACTAGATTTATGTCCCAATACACATGTTTACTGTGTCAATCTTGCCTGATTTCACACAGTTTGAACCCCTCAAGTATATTGAAAGAAATTTCAGTGAGTCATCTATTGGAAGATGAATTTTGCCGTTCACTCTGTAATTTACAAACTATGTGAGCTAGCATTTTGATAACGCTGGAACAAGAATGTCAACTTCGGTGAGGACCATCGATAAGGCCTAATATTTCGCTTTCACGTGGATGACCGATGCATAATTCTATTTTTTAAACATACGATATTCATATTGCACAGGGAGATAGACCTGACTCCACTTTGTAACTGCAAAGTTAAGTTTCCACTGGGGTAACCTAGACCGCACTCTTATGGTCACGAAAAACGTTTGGCCATACATTGTGTGGATTATAACTCGACATCTGCAGATGATCCGGTACTTTGATTTAGCGGTGATGGTTGTCCTCTTGAAAGTTGAAGTACAAATTTGCAAAGTGACCTTGACTTTATGTCCTATGTTTTGGGAAAATCTAGTGTGTTTGGATGAACCATGTACCTATCTAGTGCACACCTTGCAAAGGGAAGAATATTTGTATATATGTATATATATATATATTTTTGTGTGTGTGTATGTGTATATGTGTGTGTGTGTTTTGTAACCACGGAGCGGACGGGTCTCGACCCAGCAACAGTCGGCACCAACCAATTAGCTGCAAATGGTAAATGCGCATGCCAACAGTACCAAACCCCATTCCCTAAAAAAGAATGGTTCAATGCAGGCAGGTATATATATATATATATATATATATATATATATATATATATATATATACATACATATATATACATCAGTCTCAGATTGCAGATTGCTTTTTACTTACAGGAATGATGGCACTACAAAAGTTAAGATAACTGATGTTCTGCCTTGCTATCATTTCCATAATTATCTTTTACTCAGCGCACTGACGCTCAACTCATTACAGAATGGTCATAGTACTCTTGTAGCGGAACATAAACTATTAATAATATTGTTTCATGAATATGACAATTTTATATTCTCCTCCATTCTTTGTGTCATGTTAAAAGATGCATCCACGCAAAGACTTTCTGTCTGATTGATTGTCAAAGAATTTATATTTTTTATATCAGACAGGACGCTGGACCGGCACCGTCAGAGGCCTTACGAGTGGAATTAACACGGTTAATGTAGTAGTATCATCTGGGCATGCTGGCAAAGGCTCTGCACCAATTAAAGTGAGAAGCTATATGAGGCGGCCAAATATTAATTTTGTCGGTGAGGATATTTGTTATATTTGTATATATGCAGTTTAGAAATATTTGGTTTTGTTGCATTTTTCAATTTTGCATTTTTTGTTTCCCTCAAAAACTCGGACTCGTTTCGTCAAAATTAATCTGAGTAACAATTTAAAATCATGCTTGTCAAGAACTACAGGAAGGCAAACTCCTTCAGTTTGACCGGGTATTTGTCTCATAGAAAATATGGATTTTAAGTAAAAGTAAAAGTCCGGCAAGGATTTTTATGTAAGAGGAAAATTAATACAGGAAACTTGGTTGTACTGAGGATGAACACCATGAGTATGGAAGAAATGTCTTGGTCATCTCGTTCAGAACTCTGTACCCGGCCTTCGGTTTCCTAACTCATGAAACAAAATTCAGTGGACTGCAGTAAAATACAATGGAAGGTCATGGGGCAGAAAAGAACAAAAAAAAAAAAAAAAACCACCCCCCCAAAAAAAAAACAAAAACCAAAAAAAAAAAAAAAAAAAAAAAAAAAAAAAACAAAAAAAAAAAACAAAAAAACCCACCAAAAATCAAGATACAATGAAAAAGCAATAAAACGATACTCATAATCCAAAGTATTAATCTAATGACACAGCTTTGAGGGTGTAAACGTTCATTTTCATTGTGGTGTGATTTATTTGATATATTCAGTTACTCCACAACCTTTTTCGGGGGGTTGGGGTGGGGATGGAACAATTTATTATGAGTCTTTATTGTAAATTGCAATATATATTCGCATAGTCATTTACAAAATTTGCTTATATGTTTATGTGCAAAGATTACAAAAGCTTTCTGTAACTGCGTCACACGGGGCTTACAGAGAGATTTGAACTTAGGGCATACAGCGATTTAAACCTTAGCCACCTTGCGATTTAAATCTGAGGCATACAGCGATTTAAACCTAAGGGAAACAGCGATTTGAAACCCCTCATGTGCCGAATATGATAATCCCTCCTCCATTTTACTTCAACCAATTGTAAATCATAAAGTGTCCATTTTAATAAATGTTCTCCACAGGTCTTCATACGAACTCACAGGGGTCAATGATAAATCCATTCTGAATGAAACCTTTGAATATTTTCCCCCCACTTTATTTGGTTAAGAAACCCGACAGACAACCTATATTGCTTCAAGAAAAATGGTTTTGCTATGGAAATTATAATATGCTCTGTAGGAGGAACCACAGGCGCTCAAATTATAGCAGCTGAGGTGACAAAAGGAGGTAAACCACTCATTGGGGCTGAGGTGCGTGCAATTATAAGCATACCTGGAAAGTCTTCTGTCACAATACCACTGCTGAACAATGGTGCAGGTTAGTTGTTTTATATACAGGTCGCGTCCGACCTGACCACCACATGATTCTGTGCAAGTCAATTCATATGCACACACACACACACACACACACACACACACACACACACACACACACACACACATATATATATATATATATGTGTGTATATATAATATATATATTTATTTATACATGTGTGTGTGTGCGCGCGCGCGCGCGAGTGTGTGTGTGTGTGTGTGTGTGTGTGTGTGTGTGTGATACGTCATGGTTGCATGTTCAAAATCTGTGTTGCGTTCAATGTCCAAGATACCAGACTTCACAGCAGTGTTTTTTTTTCTACTAAGACTTGATGCTCACGATTTGGAAGGCAATGACAAAGTCAATGACAAACCACTTATAAAGTCCTGCACCACAGTATTCTGCAATGATTGGAGCTTATGATGGCAAAATATGCTCAGATAATTATTTACACACCTTTTAGTATACGTATACAATAGAAACTATTATAGAACCCTTATTAGTATTATCATCATCTAAGGGACTTGAAATAAGGACTGAATTGTACTGTGACTATGATAAATTCGTGGTAAAAAATCATGGGTTTGACATGGAGTATGATGAATGTGTTTTATACACCATCGGATGCACCACTTTACTGGTATGCAATGTTTGTCAAGGAATAATATTTTATGCTTGAGCAATTGCAGTACAAAACATTATAATGGAAATGGGATAAAGTTTACAGGTAGGTGATCATTGTCTCTGGCATTGAGGTTCTTTGAGGCTTCTTTCAAATGGACTCACTGGCGCCATGATGATACACTTGGAAGGCCATATGGGCCGACCGACGTGCGGATCAAGGGAAGAAGACTAGACAGTTTGTTAGGAGAGGACCATTGGAACATAAGAAGCTGTTTTTTTTGCAGCGTGAAGTAGATAGGAGGACACTGACGAGCAGAAGCCTGCAATTGCAAATGCGGAAGGCAGAATTGCTACTAATACAAAGATATACTTCAAGCGAAAATAAAAGTCATTTTCACACTACACTATCCAAATAAGTGGTTAAAGTAAATTAAATGATATCACAGACCAAACACAATCCCCCACACTTACCGTCTATATTATACCCAAATGTTATACCAATAGTAGTCAGTTTAAACACATTGTATTTTACCAAGTGAACAGGGATTGGAGAAAACGTGCACACCAGTTATATTAAATCCTTTTTGCTTACCTCAAATCAATTTATTTCAACCCTAATAAAACTAAATCAATGATAGTTAGCAAAGAAACAAAAAATTTAGATCATCCAAACCTTATATTTAACCAAATGAATGTTGAAAATTTTGCTGTACCAAAGGACTTGGGGGTTTGGTTCTATACAGATCTTTCATGCTCAACTCATATGAACCACATGGTTTCCAAAGCTTATAAGTTACTTGGCATACTTAAACGTTTATAGTACAAATTCAGCACGAAACCGTTGTAATCATATATCCGTTTGTACTGCCTTGCCTCGAATATGCAAGCCTGGTCTGGACTGGATCCACTCAACGTGACAAAGATGTACTGGATATATCCAACAGGCTGCAGCCCAGGTAATGATCGGGGGGCTCACCCAAACTAGTATTGAACAGCTCTATGTTCAAAAAGGTTGGGAGAATTGGCAGAACGTAGGAGAAAGCAAAAATTGGTACTGTTGCTAAAGATTATTAATGGACTTGCTCCCAGATATATTTATAATTTTTTTCAGAACTAACCAAGTACGGGCCATAGAGGCAAAAGGAAATACTTTCTACAACTCCTTTCTTCCCTCTACCATTCCTGAATGGAATTCTCTACCTAGAATTGCTAAAAATATTGGACGATATTGTTACAAATGTTGGGCAATATTGTCCGACATCGGGACAATTTCAAGAGGGAACTTAACAAAATCAAACTTAAATTAAACTATATTTATATTGGTAAAAGAAATATTGGAGTTATTTATGCCATAATGAGGATGGGCTGTACCCACCTGATTCGTGACCTCTTGAGAATAGGTATTGTAGTCTCCCCTTTTATGTTCATGTCGTGCGGGTATAGAAAAAGTTATCACTTTTTCTTGCAGAGTAATAAATATATTTCGTAAAAGAATGATCTACAAACAAATATAAGAGCCCTTGGAAATTTCAACTTAAGAACTTTTCATTTTGGGAACAGTGTTAAAGGAATGACAAGGGATACTAGCGCAAATATTTTCCAAACTGTAAATGAGTGCATTCTGGAAGGTTTATAATGTGAGGATATATTTTGGCAAGTAGCCACACTTTATATTTTTGCTAAGGGCAGTTAATATGTGTAACCTCACCCACTGCCAACCAATGCACGATCCTCTGTTTCTTTATTTGAATTCCTGTGTACGTCTATATATCTATGTAATAGTGTTTGCCATTTCAATGCTGTGTTGTCATATTTTTACAAAAGGCCTTAGAATAGGGTTGTGAGCCTGTTGGCTAAGTGTGTTTAAAAATATTCTGAAACAAAATCAGTTTCACAGTTTTATGAACAAGATGGTGGATGACACCATGTGCATTGCCATGTGCAGCAATGCTTACTCATGGTATTAATGCAATGGGCTCACAAAGGAATATATTTATAGAAGAGCTGAAATGAAACTTTCCATAAACACATTGACAAGGTAGAAATGCTTAGTCTGAATATTGCAATGATGGACTGTCCTAAATAAACTAATGTTCACACTTTCTGGTTGGCTGGGGTCGCCGTATAGTAGGTTAATGATGCTTAGGTAAATAACGCTGGGTAGCTTACAAATATTGCTCGAGCACGTGCACGAGGATAATCATTGCACTCAAGGAGATAATACCGTGTGGTTTCTCTGACGTAAACACAGGAACATCTGGGGGAGTCTGTTAAGTTGCGTCTGAACAAGTGGTTGTTCAGGTATCTTGAGGACCTGCGGACTCGAGCGTGCAGTACCTGACCTCTTCGACAGCCGCAGTGGAAGCGACTTGGAACCTTAATAATGGAATCATTCAATTTAGTTTGTAATTAGGAGATATTGCTTGCGTCCCTATGCTGATATCTAGAGAATTCTATCATGCTATTGTGGCCGGAAAAAATGAATGTTGTCTCATCATAGTTCTACACTGAGGTACTAAAGCGTCATTTTTATTTCTCAAATTATAAGTCATTGGAGTCTTGGTGGGGAGGCCATCGGTTAACTATAATAGAGACAAACCTTGAACAACTTTGTACATAAACGTCAATTTGCGCTGTTCCCTTCGTTGCGCTGAGCTGTCACATTTAGTCTCTTCATATAAAAGTTTACCTGGAGCATGACGCATAGCGCCAGGCAAGGTTTACACGCTCTATCATTGAACTTAGCTGGTCAGAGCAGCTGGGCCAGAGGACCTCGGCACTTCCATAATAGGTCGTACATAAGTCAAATACAACTTTTCAAGTTTTTCCTGTTTAAGAAATAACTTGTGTAAGCAGACAGTCTACTCTTTTCATCGCCAAAACATAAATCGAATTTATACGATATTCCCCAGTTCCTTTTTCATTACAAATTGCTTCTAAATGCCTGTGATGCTCAAGTTCTGGTAATGACACTGTCTAATCAAGTTCTTCAATTTTATGACCATTTAAATGCAGAGATAAATAATTTGGTATTGATTTGCTGATCGTCAGCAATCCAGTTTTCTTTCATTATTTTTTTATGAACCACTGATTGGCCCACATGACTATTGCTACGAGGTCACCATTTAAAGCCATTGTGGCTATATTTTCATTTAACAAGAAAAAAGGGTGTATTGTCTGCTAATATACAAATTTTAGATTCATCTATCGATGCCAAACCATTATTGAAATAATAAAAAAACCACCAAGGACCAAGGGTGGATCCCTGGGCACGCCTGCACTAGTATTCGTCTATTTGGAAGACTGGCCATTAACAACTGCTCTTTCTTTACGATTTTGTTAGTTAGTTTCGAACCTAGACAATAATCCCCCCATGCCGAATTGTCAGAGCTTCTGGATTAAAGCTTTATGCCAAACTCTATCAAAACCACAACTAAGATCTAAAAATTAAAAAAACAAAAATAAAAAAATAAAAACAAACAAACCAAATTTAACATCTTTTCCCTTATCAAAAGCCTCAAATACTAAATCGTATACTTCAATTAGTTGGCATACAGATGCGTCACCTGGAGAATATGCTGGTTGCCAAGGACAAGCAAGTCATTCGCAACACAATACTTCAATACACGATTAAAAGCATAATCCTAAAAAGCATTCCCAACACAACCTAAGAGCGAAATAGCTCTATAATTTTCATTACGCTGTTTAAAACCCAGTTTATGAATTGGGGGAGATATTCGTGTCTTTCCATTTGTCAGGGGAAATAGATTCGCCTTGCCCCCCGTAGGATCCCCCGAGATCGCTATATGTTTCTGATGTGCCCTCTTCACACCTCAGCAAACGCAATGGCGAGTCAGGGGATGCTTTGAAGGCAAAGATTCCTCCAGATACCTTTTGAAAACAATGTACAAAATGTTCGCTCTGGGATTTGCGGTGCGTTTTAGTAATTTGGGATCTTATTTCATCAGGGCTATTCAGTTTTGCTACTTCTAAACAAGGCAAGGTACCCCAAATCTGAGATTCAATGATTGGTATGTCGGAGAGACTAGCCTCGTTTTCAAAGTTAAATTCTGGCAAGGTAGCGTTATCATCTTCAACTGAACAAAGTCCACTGAAATATTCGTTAAACAGTTCAGCTTTCTCCGCAATGGTGGATTCAATATCGTTATCTTCTTCAAGAGGCGAATAGTTGGATAATTATTGTCCTTGCACACAAGATTTGTTTTATCAGTATCCACCACAGTTTTGCATGACACTGATCATCAGTTTCTATTTTCTTTATAAAATTGCTATTGTACTGTTATTTTCCTTTTTCTAAAATCATTAGTGACCTTGTTCCTGACTTTTAGAACGTGATAACAGTTCATGTGTGTCTTTTAGTTTCGCTTTTCGGAAGATACGATTGCATTTTTTCATTTGCCTTTTCATGCTTTTAATAACCAGGGAGGTTCACTTGGTTTGGTAGGTGTTTACCTTTCCTCCACTGTAATAAAAGATTATTCCACTTATGTACCATATTATTGGCGTAACAGCATTCTAGGAAAATGTTTTCCAATCCCTGGATACCGGCTCTTCGTTAAGGCCATTATAGTCTCCTAGTCATAAATCAAATATTTTCTTTTAAATACTTGATCAGTACTAACTTTAAAATTTACCAAGCAAAATACACAATTATGGTCATAAAATCGACAGCTGTTATAGAAGCTGAGGACACGAAGTCTGGAACTGTGGTGGCAATGATATCGAGACAAGTGGAGGAGGAAGCAGTAATACGTGTGGGAGCAGTGATGATTTGTGTCAGGTTGTTGGCATCCAGTGAAATCAACAATTTATTGTTGGGCTTTAACTGATCTTCAACAAAATCACCAATTGTCAAAATATTATTAATATTTGTATCTTTCATAAGTTCAAGAGAATATGCAAAATCCAAAAAGGAAGTTACTTCCGAAGGTGGTCTCTAAAACGTTCCAATTACACACTTTCTGCTACCACACCTTATTTCTAAATGAACACCTTATAAACCGGCAAGTTCTAAATCGGCCGTACCAGTATTAGCGTTTTCTCTTTAGGAGAAGTCGTTTAATAAGGAGTGTAATTTGGTAATGAATAAACATAAACGGGACTGAAAATTGGGGATCTTAATGTTGAAATAGTGTCGCAGCAGAGGTTGTTTTACGGCGAGATTTCCGAGATATATATATATATATATATATATATATATATATATATATATATATATATATATATATATATATATATATATATATATATATATATATATATGTATATATATATATATATATTTATATATTATACACAAGTTTTAACATGTCACGTTAGTTATTAATATCCATTTCTTATTATTTCAAATGTTCATATACTTTAGGTAGAATTTCTTTATCTTATGGTAAGCAAATTACAGAGAAACAATGGGGTTGTTTAGTTTCACTTAAAGTATCTTGACTTGGTCTCGACTAGTTTGTCAGATCGAGACTTCAAGTGAACATATGAAGGTAGCTCTGTGCACTTGGCATGCACCCTGATAAAGAATATATGGTGCAGAAAAATGCATTCATATTTATCCCTAGTGTATATATTGTATTTAATAACACGCGTACTCCTGATAGATTTATACATTAAATGTACTTTTATTTACATATAGTTTGTTTTTCAGTTAAAGAAGAATAAGAACAAAAGATGTGGTCTATATGCATAGCCACAATGGCCGTTTCACAATGCGCAATGATTCTTGGTACCGTATTGTTTGAACTACGAGTCACACCGTTTAAAAGTGCAAAGCCTGATTTTAATTTTTCTTGAATTTCATCCATATATATATATATATATATTGCTAATGTTCCCTCAATTTACGGTATCAAAATTAATCAAATAAAAGCAAATATAAGCACTTACTATCTTGTCGATATTGCCAAATATCCATAAAAGTATTCGGAACTTGAAATATTTGTGTTTTGCAAGTTTATTAAAGACAACCTTGCAGGGTTTTAATGGGTAAATAAACCACTGGGTCAATACTTTATATGGTCCCGGCCATGCTGGTTTACGGCTTCTGTTCACTGCAGTGCAAAGGCTCATGGGAGCAAAACCTTTTCTTCTGTGATGACTTTGCTTGGCTGACTCGATCAAAGTGGATAATTACCTTAGGAAACTTGTTTTTCAATGGAAATACAATGCAAATCTGGCTGATTCATGAGAAGCACAGGCAATCATATTATTGCCAAATCATGATAGTATTGCACAAGGAAAGGTGGGCTGACCAATACGTTTGTAAAGATCTTAGTGGTCAGTTGGCTGTCAAACAATTCACAGTTTGGACTTTAGTTTATTAATTCCTGAGACAATTCCATTCTGACCTTGTGCCTAGGTACTTTTTGTATAAGCAAAAGGAGTTTAAAGTAAACTTGGAAGATCGTTTAGTTCTAGTCCTGGGCGCTACAAGTGACACCATTGGCGTTAGACAACAAACTGTTCAGTTAAAATTGAACTTAAAATACCGTTTAGTTCCATGCCTGCACCTTATTTAAGTCGCACGGTTGGCATTAGATGAGATACATCGGCGCTAAGTGGAGAAAAGTATCGAGACTAAACTTCTGAAAAAAAATGCGGCTTTTACTTGCCCATGGCTGCTCATCCAGGCCACCCGTTAATTGTTCTGATTCATTATAAAATGCTGACAGTGTAAACGTTTAGTTTATACTTTATATTTATGCAGCAGAAAAATTAAATTTAAAATAAATTGGTTAACTATTTTCTTGACCTTCGCGTTTATCAGTTTAGTTCATACAGATGCAGTTTAAGCTTGTAATAGATATCCGAAGAATGGGCAAGTAGAATTCAATGTTTTCATGGTTTAATGTGCAAGAAGGAAAAAGATAAAAAGTAATGGACTTCATTTACATTGAGTTAATGAGCTTATAGCCTGCAGGTTTTTCTGGTATTTGTTCCATAGAGCACAATGCATTTCAAACCCCTGCAGCTGGTAATTTCATACACGCACTGCAATAGTTTTCTTAAAGAATGCAATATCAATATCTGTTTTAAAAAGTTATTTTCATAAACGACGGCTATGAAATATAATTTGTCATATTTAGCGCAGTACCACTTTAATGCTCTTCATTCGTGATTTTTTATGGTTTGCCTTCCTTAAATAAACTGGTCAACTAAAGTAACAAATACAACTTTTTATAATTAACATTTTTTTTCAGTTTTTTTAATATGTCACCAAACTTTTTTTCTTATATGGGTCATAACATCCGGTGTATAATATAAAAAAAAATCTTCCAAGGTAATGAGACTTCACGCTTGGCTATACTTCTATATTATTATGGGACAAGGGCAAAATTATGACTGCAAATACTATATTGTATGTCATTGCACTGCACTCTACGAAATGTCGACAAAGACAGCCTTGCAATCAATTTTGATGGCTTTTATTACAGGAAGATTACGGTAACAGGTTACCACGGCTCTAGTCTTGGTTTTTAACCAATGAAAATGAACCACTGCATTACATAAACATACACACAGACATAGCTTTATTTGCAGTCAGGTTTGGTACAGTTAACATTAGCCAGACTATTTTACCAATCCATTGAATGAAAATGTTTCACAATATGTCAATCATAATGGAGTTTATAAATGTAATTCATAAAAGACTTTTGCTTCCAGGAGCAGATGTTTCCAAGGGCGACTCGCTCTATTCAGCATACTTCGTACATTTCAAGACAGATGGACAATATAGCATCAAGATAAAAGTGTACAATGATGGCAAAGCCGTGATAAAAGGCAACCCACCGGGAGCTCCATTAGCTACTACATCAAATTTAAGTGAGCTATTGTTCCCAATGCAACATTCAAACTGGAATACAAACGGTGTGGTGCATTGTTACATTAAGGAGAATTATAATGTTTCTTAAAATCGAATTGCAAATGACAAGGACCATATTTAAACGTCACGTCAAACTGTAAAAAGACAAACATGCCACGCGAGTTTGGTAATATATATGGAACATATAGAACACATCTCACTTAAAAGTACAAATATACTGATAGAAACGCCAAAACAAGTTTATTCTGCTATGTTAAACCTTAATTACGTCGATGTGAACATCAATGTATCGATATAATTGACGTTTGATCGCCTCCAAATATCAAAGTCAGTAGTCAAATTTCTGATTAAAATAAATACGTAATCAACGGGAATGCCATAGCCCTTTCTATGCGAAACCACTCTGATGAGGTACCGACTACCTGGTATTCAAAATGATGCTATTCAGACCAATGTTGCTGTGTATTTGTATTCCATATTCATTGACATAAATTGAGGGAGCATCTGTTTAGAAGCCACCTTTGGATTATCTTTAGTGGCACTCGCCTGCACACCAGCACATAACAGACCACAAACTCTTCAGTGTATTTCTTTGTTTATTTGTCTTTAATGCAGGTGAAATAAGTCAACAGTCCAGCAGAGTCGAACCGTTCGACAGAACTTCTGCAGGCGGATTCTTCACAGTTGCAAACGTTCCTTTGTCTGCAAGTGGCGATTTAGATTTGTTTCCACCGGCAGCAATTCTCGATCTGACCTCAACGCAGTTTCAGCTTGCAAACAACACTGTTGAGTTTCAGTGGACGGCAGTAGGAGATGACTTGGACCAAGGACGAGGTAAATGCTGACAATGATGTTTCCACGAAGGGATTATATTTTTTACCCTCGCTTGAAGGTTACTTAATCAACAAAGACGAACGTGCCACGCTAGTGTGGTATCCAAGTATGCACATACACATGTAAATCTAAACAATATATATATAAATATATATATATATATATACATTTTGTTTTAGGAATGGGGACTTTTTGCAGTTGGTATGTATGCTTCCCATTTTCGGCCAGGTGATTGGTGTCGAAGGTTGCCGATTCAACGCCCGGTCGTTCCATGGTCTCAAACATATATGTATATGTGTATACATATATATATATATATATATATATATATATATATATATATATATATATATATATGTATGTATGTATACTATTTTTGTGCAGTCCCCAATTCTGAACAATGGATTACACGCACGCTTGTCAAAATGGTCCCCCTGTGCTGACTTTCCTTTTCTATCACTTTCGGTAGTAGCGACACAGATTATAAAACCACGTGACGCTATTTCGATGAGATACACACATTGACTACACTTAGCATTATAAAATACTTCTTATTGCTCTATTAGACATTATATCTTTAATTTCTATTTACCAGGTGCTTCCGTGGATTTGAAGCAGGAGCTATATCAATTTAGCTAGAAATATAAGAATTTGTCTCCCAGCAGACTCAATACATTTCTTCCAGAAAAACACGAAGTGAAGTTGAATTTTTTCCTAGTTCCAATAAATTACAATTTTCTTCAGTTAAAATGCATTTCAAGTAGAATTAGAGTTGAAGCACATTATAGACTTTAAGTGTCAATGCCTGGGCTTCCATATCATGTTCTAAAGCAGTTTTTATATAATCTATCTATATATATATACATATATATATATACATATATATATATATATATATATATATATATATATATGTATATATATATATATATATATATATATATATATATATATATATATATATATATATATATATATATATATATATATATTGTTATGGTAATCTGTTTATTTCGGTGCACACGCTTTAAAATAAGTGCGAGGAAACGTTTTCGTTTTACAATTTGAGTCATGGCAAGAGGTTTTATACTTTATACAGGTTTTGTTTATTTACAGCAAGCAGGTACGACATGCGATACAGTCCATCCTACAAAGAGCTAAGGCTGGCCTTTGAGAACACTATAGAAGTACAAGTTGACCAAGTCGTGCTTGGAAATCTATCATCTCCTAAGGCAGCCGGAAAAACTGAACGAGTGCGCATCCGATTTGATTTCGAGGGGAAAAAGCTTCAAAACAAGACATTGTGGCTAGCAATAAAGGCGGTAGATGATCAAAATAAAACAGGTGCCATATCCAACTTGGTGCCTTTTTCATATGCAGCGGCCTGGAGACCAGCACACTCACGCAGCACTGCAGTTCCACCTGAAGTGCATCCGCGCAGGACTTCAGTTCCACCTAAAGTGCATCCACGCAGCACTACCGTTCCACCTGAAACCAACATGAAGCAGGACCATGAACTTGTGGCGATCATGGCGCCGTTGTCACTCTTTTTGCTTTTAACTCTCTGTTTGATTGTCGTGTTATACAACGTGTTGCGCAAAAGACGTGGCCGGTTTTCACCCACAATTGGTGAAGGCACCATTAACCCTAAGGCCTACGCCGCTACAAGTCCTGGCACCCACACTATCTCATATATACGTTCCACCTGGTCCAAGGATGTACCTCCCTCAAACTGATACATCACTGCTGCACCAAGTGAACCGGGAGACTAGGACAGCCGGCAGCTTGGATAGATAGATAGATGGCAGCTATAATGGTCACAGGAATCCCACTGCTACCCAAGGATGTCGACTTATTATAGGCAAGGTTCAGCCTACACTGTCCACAGTGCTGTCCGTCCACCTCATCCTTCCATTGCTGACTATCAGAATGTGTGTGCCATGAACATAAGCCACCTGTATAACTGAAAATGGTGACGGTAGATGCACCTGCAGTATTCTTGATGTGTGTCATCTTTGCCTCACGAACAAACAAGTAGCCTTTTTATAATAGGGGTTACGCATATATGGCAAAACATATGCCCTTCAGAAAGGACTAACATAAAATTTTGCGTGGTCATAAAGTAGCACCAGGGACTATGTTCGCTAATCATATCACAGATAATGATGGAAATCCTACTCTACTGATCCACACCTCCGAGTAATTTCCTTAATGTACATTAGAATTAGGTATATCATAATTTCCATATAGTCTCTCTCTCTCTCTCTCTCTCTCTCTCTCTCTCTCTCTCTCTCTCTCTCTCTCTCTCTCTCTCTTTGTTGAATGTGGGATGAACCTATCTAAAAATCTAATAGAGGTAGCTACAAAGTCAACTTCATAATACGTCGTAATAGATGTTATCTTAATTTTATTGATGGTCATCAAAGTCAATTCTGACCTGTTTGTCAAACATTACAATCGACGCAATCAGTTGACATATATTGTCACGTACAACTATAAGACAAAGAGTTATAATAATACTAAATAATATTACTTTACAACAGCGCTAATGACTGGTATTCTAGTATGCTAGAGCAGAATTATTCTGATCCAGTCAGTTGCATATGGTTTGAAAGGAACAATTTACGGTTTACGGTAAATCAGATCCTATTTGGCCCACGTTGTCTTAAAATACCGAATAGAAACTTTAGGCCAGCTTTCTAATAATGTTGCTATTTCTGCATAAGAAGGGGAGAGTGAAAAAATGCTGCCTTTATGCGATACTAAAAAAGGCAAACACAACTTCATCACTGTTTTATTTTGAGATAGTTGTTTTATTTTAATCCAAATAACATGCTGTGAAATATATTAAAGTCAGAGTAAGTTGTGCTGAAATGTGTTTCTAATTATTACAAGTTTTCTCTGCTTTCGTACCGCAAGCAAGAAACAGTTGCAAAACGTCCATTTCTGTACTTCTTGGAAAAAAGAGACCACCACAGTTTTCTGACAAACTTGCGGGGGTAAAGACCAGCCTTCAACATGCAGATGATTTTGTCCCTGTCGAATTTAGAGAGTTACAAGCTACTAGTATGCCGTGGCATTGTGGTTTCACATTGCTTTCGGTTTTTTCCAATGGCCCATTATAAAGTCCTTCAAGCACCCAATTACAAACCATACACTTTTTGCACATGTCTTGTTATTTCGCTTCCAGAATATTAACCTGTTTGTGATTGCTAGGACATACCCTAGTTATTCTGTCCATATTATAAAGTATTCCATGTGACGCCCATATTTTCTACACAAATTAAAATTCAGTGCAGCTTATGGTACACCAATGTGGAATGACCTGTGGTTTTTGCGTAGGAGTATATGTTGTTTTAAAAATGCCGTTCCTGCATTCCTTCAACCGTGTACTTCCATGTGAATAAATTAATATATATATATATATATATATATATATATATATATATATATATATATAAAAGATATATATATATATATATATATATATATATATATATATATATATATATATATATATATATATATATATATATATATATGTCTATCCACCGCCACCCACCTCCCAACGCATAGAACAGAGCGCTTCTGTTTCTCCTCCGAACATTTGTACCAACGGCTAAAACCTTGTTGTGACGAACAGGCAATCGATTGTGGAAAGGTGGCGTTCATAATTTACATATGTCGTGTATCCCATGTTGAACTGATAACTCGGCTAAACCATCTGAGTCTAATTCGAAATCAAACTGACCTCTTCATTTACTAATTATATATATATATATATATATATATATATATTCTAATCTAGAACAAGTGTTTACCAGCACCTATGTAGTACTTGCGGCTTGATTTCATAAATGGACAGCTATTATTTCATTTGAAAGTAGCCAACCTTTTATTTAATGAAAAAGTGAAACGTTTTCTTTGTACGAGACTATCATTTGAATCTACCCATTGAAATCACCAGATATGGACAGAACTGGCTATAGGGCAGTCATCAAGTACTGGCAAATGAAAAGTCCAACTCTAACACAGATACATGCCGACATGGTGTCCACTTTAGGGGATGATGCCCCGACATTTTCGACTGTTAAGAAGTGGGCTGCGGAATTCAAGCGTGGCAGAGAGAGACTTGACGATTACGTTCTTCCAGGGTGGCATTCAACAGCAACCGTTAGCAAAAACATTACTCCGGTGTTTGACATGGTGATAGCTGATCAAGTATTGACCACTCGACATATTGCTAGTGTTGTAGGCATCTCACACGAGAGGGTTGAGCACATAGTCGCAAAGGCGTTGGAAATGACAAAAGTTTTTGCAAGATGGGTGCCAAAGCTCTTGACAGCGGATCGGAAACGCATTTTTTGGCCTGATGTGTAACGATGGATGAGACCGGGATTCATCACTTTGAACAAGAAACCAAAAAAATTCAGTCTAAACAATGGAAGCACCCGGCATCACCACCCTCCCTCTTCCCAAAAAGGGAAGTCGGTTTCTTCTGCCCAAAAGGTGATGGCGTCAGTCTTTTGGGATTCCAAGAGTATTATGCCGATTGAACATCTTGAAAAAGGCCAGACTATCAATTGAAGATATCATGCTGACCTACTGAGACAGTTGCATGAAACTTAGCCACCGGCAATGTCAAAAAAAGGAGTCCTGGTCCACCAAGACAATGCTCCTGTTCACAAATATGTGGTTGCCATGTCAGCGATCCATGACTGTGGCTTTGAACTATGACCATCCCCTTATTCACCCTATTGAGCCCCGTCAGACTTCCACTTGTCCCTAAAAAAGAAAGAAGAAGAAGAAGAAGAAGAAGAAGAAGAAGAAGAAGAAGAAGAAGAAGAAGAAGAAGAAGAAGAAGAAGAAGAAGAAGAAGAAGAAGATGAAGAAGAAGAAGCCGGCCACCAGTTCCTTAGCAATGATGACGACATTTCCGCTGAAAATGGCGTTTTTAGGGTGGGTGAAAAAAGTTTCTCCCTGACCGGCATCCAGGCCTTGCAGCATTGCTGGCAAAAGTGTGTAAACCTGGAAGGGAGAAACGTAGGGAAATAAATGAAAAACATGTACTTTGTACGGGTCTTTCACAGGTAGGCTAAAAACTTTATAGCCAACCCTCGTAGATTCCTTGCAAATTGAATCAGTGGAGGATCACGCATTGTATTAGAGTGCCGCGCAACAATACTTCAGTGGATCTGCTCTAGGCAAATATACTGATCAGACATAGTCAAGTGACCTCCATCTTTGATCTGTGTTTGTTGATCAGCAAGATGATATACAAAATTTTGTTTCTACCATTATACATTAAAATATCAAGTTTTGTATGCGTACAAACTGTAACATCTAACAGGTACCCGAGTAATACACATCAATACCCCCGAATCCCCCTTTTTAAAAAACCTTTGCATATCACCCTGACTTACGTATTATCAAAATCGATTAGCGAAACGAAGTGGCGAGTTGTGGTGAACGTGCCGCATCTGTATCAAATGAGAGTTTTAACACTCAATAAATTATGATTGCAATGACTCGTGAATGCGTTCACCTCGAACCAAATGTTTCGTTAAAACATAAGCCTCGGTTTCATGGCTTCAACATCATTTCCTACGAATGAGGCATTCCTGGACAATTAACCTTTAGGGAGTATACACCCTAAATGGAGGAACCGATCCATGAATTAATGTCTTACAGACATGCTATTGATAGTTGGACACTGACATGTGCATTAGAAATATGCACTCGAATATGTAAAATTAAATGATCTGAAAACCAATAAGTCTCTAAGTTTTGTCATACATTAAATAAAAAAAATGCACTTTTGTGATTTGAATGTTGAATATGGTTCAATCTGATCGTCTATCAAACTGACATATATATATACACAACATTTTATTGTTCTCGTTTTGCAATTGGTAACATATTCGCATATCAAACGGAACATTTATTGGCAAAATGTACTCATGCAAGTGGATCATATGTGTGAATAATACTATTTCCTTTAAAAAAAAGACTATATCAATGATGTAATTACATGCTGTTCATTTTGTATGATATATAAATGTGCTTATGTAATCACACGATCTGGCACAAGTCTCGGATTTAGACACGTACCGTTGGCATGTTTTACTCGTCATATTTTTATATTTTGTTATTATAAACTACGTTACAATAGTTCATGAATATCATCATATCATTTGTCAAAAGGCACAGAATAATCTCAATGGAAATTACTTGCCATCGCGAAATTCGGACGTGGAAAATAGATTCTTTTTAAATGCATTGAATGGATGACGATTTATACCATCGGAAGCATGCGTATTCCATGGCTTTGGGAAATACCAATTTTAGTGTAAAATCTGCCGGGTTGCAGTTATGCCTCGATCTAGTGAACTGCATTATTTCTTTAAAAAATTATGTGAATTATGGAATTTTTAGTTTTTTTTTGGCGGGGGGGGGGGCTTTTTTTTGTTTTTTGGCAAGGTGCTTTTGTTTTTTTGAACCATGTGGCCAATTGTTTTGAAATTATAAAGGAACACTTCTGGGCAATCATAGACCTAGAAAAAATTGTGTGACTCCATTTTCCCGAAGTTTACCCCCGACTAGGAGAACAGACAACTCGGTGGAGAACGGACATTTGCAGATTCCATACGAAATTTGGAAATTACAGGGTTGTCGTGCCTAATTACCAAGAGTAACGAGATTTTGATCTCGGAGGAACCAAAATTATCAAGTGCTCAGGCGGTTGGAAAACTACTTTTGTCATTGGGAAACTCCATTTCAATTTCTAAACAAAGGTTTTGTGACCCAAGTTAAAGCAATGATTGTTTGCAAAAATGGAGCTTGTGGTTAAGGGATATGAAATGGTGATGGTAATCAATTAATCCTGAGTCTGAAGTGCAGAGTACCTGTGTATTGTCCATTTGCAGCGTCTTATGTGGGCAAAAAACCTAGGGGTGACGGGTTGATGGTGATGTCAAAGGGGACAATTATCCGTTGCAAAACCAGTGGTTTTGTTTAAGTTACCAAAGTAAATGAAGTCTTATAAAAAGTGCCCATTGTTTGTGAACTACATTTTGTGCATGTGTGAATTGGCAAAGCAGAAATTGAGCACAGACGTCACTCAATCACAAGCCTTAAAGGTTTGCAGTATCGATGGGTAAACCAGTTCCTGAAACATACACCAAAATGGTCTCAAAACATAGTCGACTCAAGGAGTCAAACAGTTAATGATCAAAGCAGGGAGAAGAAATTCTGACAAGCCTGAGAGCACTTCAAAATATAGATTACTGGTTTCGCTTGTGCCTAGCTGAAATAGTTACGTCCAATGACCACCAGTTGACGCTCCAGCATCACTTCCATGTCCCTATGATCACGTCTCTTACACTAAACTTGATATCGAGATGATAGTGCCATTTGCTGTGTTTAAATTTGTTACTAGTCAACATCTGCAACTGCAACACATCAAAGATTAATTTGTATCATCAACTTATTAATTAGAAACAATTTTAACAGAGAAACATTTTAACTCTTACAGTGCCAAGTGTTGGACTGAATCAACAGCTCTCCTTGGCGCGCTTTGGGCGCAATACAACAAAAGCGCGCCGAGGAAAGCTGCTGGCCTGGAGCATTATATTCTCTGGAACCACAGACATGCTGGAAATTGATAAAAGATCTCTGTACAAAGAATTTTAATCTAGCATCCCTATTATAATTAGGGGTAGTTTGTCCAAAGCTGTTTGACTAAAGTCGCAAGTGGCATTGACAGAAATCATGAACAAGTTTAGAGAAGCTTACATTTGCAGAGTTGCAAATTATGCAAACATTTCCATGATGATCTCACTAAGAATTATACATTCCCTAGCGCTGGGGCCACGCCACCTACATGTTTATCTTACTGGGTTACAACATTTTTAACAAAACAAAATATATATATAATATGGATGGATTGGCAAAAATACTAAAATTAAAACACTGAAATTCAAGTTCCTGTCACGGATTAGAACAGACATGGGATTTCGGTGCAATACATAACTCTTGGTGATTATCGACAAAAAGCATTAATATGTAGAAAACGCCATTATACGAATGTGTAAAAATTTGTTAAAAATACCAGTCTGCTGCCTACATGCTACATGAGAAATATCACTATAAGACGAAGCAACCTACGACAATCAGTTCAGTTGCTCTGACTAAAGAAATGCAGCTATAATGGAGATAGTCATGCCTGAACAGGAGATTGTACTAATATTAAAATAATTAAAAAGAAGGAAAGGAAAATACTCAGCACCTCCATGGCGCTTTAGATGTAGTAACTGACACAAAATTACCTGGTCAAAACGTAAGACATGTGCTTTGAAGCATATTATCCACAACAAACCAACTTAACCGACAAAAAATTATATCCGTCAACCAGCATATAATTAAAAGCACACACACACACACACACAAACACGCACGCATGCAGGCACACACACACACAATCAAACATAGTAACAAAATTTAGCAAATGCTATGTTTATTATTGTACATCATCTGTTGAAGGGAAAGATGTTAGACAATGGAAGAACAAATTATTTTAGATGCCACATTGTCAGTTTTGAATTATTAGGGCTACTTTTTTTCTCTCATCCTGCTTCTTCCCTTCGATTTATGTCAGGAAACGTGTACACAGAATGGTTACATAGCACTGCGCCATGAACCACACCAGACCGAGATAGTAACTATTTGAGCGGGCGTCTACACACGTATTCATCACTAGGCACAATTCCTGTAGATAATGGTTTAAAAAATTAGCACTTCACAAAATAAAATGTATATGATATGTAACCATGAAACTCCATCATTATAGATCATACTACTACTACTACAACAACTACTACTACTACTACTACTACTACTACTACTACTACTACTACTACTTCTAATAATAATGATAACAATAATTTGAGGAGCCTACCAGTTTACAAAAGGGGCACCAATGGTTAGGGGCAAACCCACGGTGCGTCCATATATACACATATGCATATTCTTTAGAAAAATTGAATTTTTATTCGAGCTCATGTGCTGCATGTATATTGATTTCTCGGTACAAAAGACGGGTTTAACGCCCAGCGATCACTGGTGACGTGTGTGTTCCAACAGTGTCACATACACGGCAATATGCTCCCCTCTCCCCAAATTTGCGTATTTTGAGAAAGTAATGTCCACAAATGGCAAACTGGTACACTTGTATCTTCCGACCATTATATAAGAAAAAGAAAATAATATCTTTTTAATTAAGTATTCTTTATTGGCAAAATATGAGTAATACCCCGCTTGTCCACACAGCTACCACCTCGTATCTCGCAAAGCAAGGTTAGGCAATCGGGTATGTAGTTGTGGCGGAAAGTCAAAACGCGTATCTCCTATTGATGCCAAAATTAAACTTAACTTAGAGCCGCAATTCTAGCTCCCCTTTATTGCTCAGGTTCCAACTCTGGTTTTCTCTCTGATTTCGTTTCGAAAGGCACTTCACTGGACTGAAGAATTCCAATTAAGAAAGTAAATATATATCATTCAGCAAATCCTGTATAATACCAAGGAGGCAATATTGGAGGTAGACATCTCGCTTGTTGATGATGTCCACGGGCTCAAGTTGTTTTATCAAAATTGTTCAAAGGGGTATTGTCGCAATGATGTCACAAACACACCCGTGTGACAATGTGATTGCGTGCGTCACAAAGCAGCTATCACGGCAATTTAAAAACTCCATGCAAATCATGCCAACAAACAAAAAATAGCAAGCGTCCCGACTGAAATTGATGTGTCACGACAATGAAAATAGGAGTCGATATCGCTTATTTTCTTGGAATAATATATATTTTCCTACAAACGTGAATGGGATCTAAACAAATCATAAAAAAAATCCAATTTCCTGCTTTGTTTGGATTTGTTTTTTCAAACCTAAACACGTTTAGCTAAAATATGATTTTATTTATAGATTATAGTTTAAACATTGAAGACGAATTTTTTTTCATTTTATCCATCGGAATTAAAGTTTTATAATGTGCCTATCTGTATTAACATATTCTTAAATTCAGCGTCATGTAAGTATCAGCGGTTGTCAGTCGCTAAAGGTATCATTGGATATTGGGGTCATCGACCGAACGAGAAGTCTATAATTTGTTTATAGTTCCAAATTCTGAAGAACAGAACAATTGATGATGTGTTTTCAACCTAGACACGTTTAGCTGAAATACATTTTTATTGATAATGTTCTGAATAAAACCATTGAAGACAACATTTTTCTATCCATCAAAATTAAAGTATTATAATGTGTCCGTCAGTATTTATATATCCTCATACAGGGTGTCATAAGTGTCAGCGGTTCACAGCCGCAAAAATTATCATCGGTCGTTAGGGTCATCGACTGAACGAGAAGTCTACAATTTGTCTACAGTTCCAGATTCTAAGGAACGTGAACAGAAGTTGTTTTGATATTCTGGTTTCAGGAGTGCTTTCTCCTTCCATACAGCCTCCTTGATAATGGTGGGTATAATTGACATCGCTTAGATTTTATTCATCCAATTCCATCACGATGTCCATGATTGTTGATCACCGAGCAATTCTCGTGTGCAGCCATCTGAATACACTATATTACATGGGAAATTTATGGCATTCGGATCGTTTGGACAAGGAAATGTTTTAGTCTACTTGGTATGAGTTTCTTGTATTATTTATTTAAGAATCAAAATTATGCCTTGCGCACCTCCTTGTACGATCTCTTGAAGCCTTCTGTGGTATTTACATCAGTGACTTCTTCTGAGGGAAAAGACATCCCCTTCACCGATTAACCAATCTACATAAAATTTCCATGGCAAAATGGAACCAACCAAAGCTATTTCTGCCAATGAAATCACCTACCTGAAACTAGGCAAAAAATTCACTTTTTAGGCATGTGCTGCATTATTTCTTACAAAGCCAGTGTGAAAACATAATAGAATCGCATATGTATACATCAATAAGACATATTAAATTCTGTCATATTTGGGTATCTTTTACTACCATCAACATCATCTCATTGCCCTGGTCTCAACAAGCAGAATGACCAAAATAAAGGACCTATACATAATGAGATTTTCGTTCTCTCATATTTGGACATTATTTACTATCATAAATATAATCATATTATTCTGGTTTCAACAAGCAGAATAACCAACACAATACACCTATATACACATTACACCAAGCAAAGACACACTGAAAACTTGAGTTTACATGTGTACATATATACATTTATGGTTTTTTATGGCATCACTTTCATTTGATCCTATTTGAAAGTAAGTATCAACTGTCATATTTTGCAGTCTTGCAGGAAGCCTTAAAACAAAAGAGTCACGTACAATGCAACATAGTACCGGCTATGAATATAAATAGTTGAAATTATTGTAAAACAGCCAGCCAAAGGACAAGAAGATGACTTCTATTATCTGCCTTTGAACCCTGTTTGTGTACAGATTGCCCCCTTCACCCACCCACCGCCAATTAAACAATAATCTTTTCTAATTAAAGATGGCTATTCACACCTTATAGGCGTTATACGCCTTTTTTTTTGCTTAAAAAAAAAGCATAAAAAGGCCTATTCCGCATTTCCAAAGAGTAAAAAAAAAAAAAACAGAAAACAAAAAAAAAAAAAAAAAAAAAAAAACACACACAAAAAAAAAAAAAAAAAGTTTTTTGCTCTTGCATAGCATAGCTCAACAAATATGAAGGATTCGGAGCACTGGTATACTATACTGCAAGGCTATAGGTGCTATTGTGAATGCCCAAGACTTTTAAAAAAAAAATAATCTCACATATTTGATTTTTGAGGGTAAATAGGTGTGTGTGTGTGTATCGAAATGATTATGCACAGCTCCCCCCCCCGTGCCAAAACCCACCATTGTTTTGTTCACACCGGATCTGTAATAAACCCCAAGCATTTTAGCCCATTGCCTGGTTTTCATTGCTTCTGAAAGACAGCTGATCTCATATGTGTAGCTGCATTCGCACAGTGACAACTGTAATTACCCCTCTGTTCAGAACTGGGATTAATGGTGGTAGTTTGGCTTTAGGCTGGTGTGTTGGATTGATATTTGTATGTTTTTCGTCTATTTTTTTCAAGAGAAATAACTCTTTCATATTATACTGAACACTATTTCGGTTATTTCAAACATTTTTGGGGTGCCTTCAGTTGGGATTTCATTATATGCAGGCATATTAGTTTGGTAAGGTAATGGTTTCGATTAATTCTGTGGTATGGATCAGATCATTACCCCAGTTTTACACTCACTTACTGTAATTGAAAAAATGAAGCATATACAAGAATGTTGTGTTAAATCGACTGGGAAATATCTCACTTACGGATTTCCGGCAGCAAAGAAAGTTACCGTGCTCTAAAAGACGATTATTTTATTTTTGCACGAAAAAAAACTTCTCTACCACATTTGGGAATATTGAAAAACACATTCGGAACTGTCATATATTAAGAGGCCGTCTGTAAGGCTATATTGCGGTATAAATTTTAGAAAATCAAGAATTTTTTGTTTTGATTTTTGCAGAATAGGGAAGATTAGGTACCAATCTACAATACAGCTAAAAGTTGAATTTGATACATGTCAAATTTTATGAGAATTTTGCAGGTAAAGAAGTCAGGGTTTTTGACCAAACACCCACATGGTTTTGTATTTACAACGGAATGTAAATAAGCTGACAGGCAGACTTGGGTCTGCTAAGCAATGGGAAGTGACCAAGCTGCTCATAGGTTGCGGAGAACAACGGGCCAGTAAGGTAGGGAGAGAACAACAGACCAGTGAGCTGGGGAGAGCAATGGGCACTCCTAGTCTGTTATTTAGGCGACTGAAACCTGCTTTAAGTAAACCACATCTTTCTGATCTTCTCCTGGAAAAACTTCAAAGATTCATTTTTAAACGTACATTTGATAGATATATTTTCATATATTCCGTTTTTTTAATGTTGAATAACACAAAGTGGAAATTTGAAACAGTGCCTGTTTATAAATTTAAAAAAAAAATCGTTCCTTTTGCTTAAATTGAAAAACCAAGAAGGCCATTCCTAGACATTACATGAAAGTTTTATTCAACCAAATTTGAAGATTTTAAGTTAAATATTATGGTTTGTAGACCTAGAAAACCTCTGAAGTGGACCCCTTTGTAATATGTCGCCTATCACCTCAAATAGCAAGGAAATGATGATTTTTTTCTTCACGTAATAACAGTGTAGATAAATATCTAAAAGAAATTGTGTGGTTTTGGGGGGCTAACGGCAATATTTTAGAAAGAAGAGTAGAATAAGATACCGCCATACTATATAGGCTGAGCTTTACAGCCGGCCCCTTAAGCACTTTCTTCATGTTTGGCAATATTAGAAAATAATCTCAGCATTTTTGGTTAATTACTAGATGCGGTTAAAAGCGCCAGATGAAAATTAAGTTACACGTTTTTCACGGTCACAAGGCACAGACAGTCTCTTTCAGATGGGTGGGTATTATTCTCTTTTGTATTGTGGTTCCTGCGGTCACCACATCTGGTTTTCAGGCATCTACAACATAATAGGACCATGATGCTTGTGCAGTATAAATACTGACGTAGACTATGCATCATAACATGACCTACTAAGCAAATATCGTAGACCGTGCTCCCTCATGTCCATCGAAGTAGTAATACTCTCCTATATGTAAGGACACCACTGAGGACATTTCCGGTAGTCCTTGGAGGAAATTGTAACGTACGCAGGTGAGACAATGATTATCTTTAATCAGACTAGTTTGAGATCAAACACCACATACCCTTTAAAGGCGCCCATGTTATGTTCTGTGCCCAGACCTCTTTGATACATAAAAAGAATTTATCATTCCTTCCATTTAAGTTAAATTGAACAGGTGAAGCGCATTTATGAAGTGTGTTTTTCCCTTTTGAATTTCACGCCAAGATATATTAGAAAGCATCGAAAGTGCTTCTGGATTTTGTGAATTGTACAACTTCTCTGGGAAATGTCTGCTTTAAAAGGCTCAAGTAGCACATGTGGAGAGAAACTAAGGTGTTCTCACGATGTTCTCAGATATTTCATAATGGATATGTATAGTTTATTATGTGTGTGTGTCAAAAGAGAGTGCCTTCAGGAACTACATTTGTCTAAATTTGACTTTCTTTGTTCTTGAACTAATTGATACCAAATTCTGTAACTGAAGCTGTTTAAATAGTGAATTGATATGTACGCCATTTTGCTAATGTGTCTTTTGGCACCATAAATATTTGCCTTCCTCCCATTTTAAAATATAAAAAATTCCAAAGGCAGCAGTTCTCTCTCACACACACACACACACACACACACACACATATATACATATGTGTGTGTGTGTGTGTGTGTGTGTGTGAAATTGCAACCTTTGGCACAAGTCGCATGAAAGTCTTGCAAGGAAAATGATGTATATTTGAAGAGTATATTGTTTTACCAGAGCATCCGGCAGCATTGTATCATTCGTCTACAACGAGCCAGGTGATGATAAACTGTAGTATTCAAACGTCATTGCCAAAAGCAATTATATAGGCTGTATTTGCATAAAATTAAAGTATTTTATGATACGCGGTCTGGATAACGCGGTGTTGTTCGGATTCCAATCCTGATGCATATGTGTCATCTCATACTTTTAAAATACTGATGCTTGGTGCTACCGTTTCGACTGGGCACATACTTTGAGAAATATTCCTGCTAACGCATCAGTAGACTTTTCCAATTTTTAAGTCTCATTTAGTAAAGGGACGTGTCTAAGTTTGGAGCTGGAAATGATGCTGGTCGCACTGGTAAAAAGACATCGTGGGCAGGAAGACGGCCTGCATTGATGGTGCAACGACTAAATTCAGTTGGTTTTCTGTACCGCCATTCGTAATTACTGCTGGTTACTGTGGCCTTGGATTCCACACTGAAATCTTAGCAAAATGAAGGGTTAATGCAGGAGCAAGACAGAATTGTCAACTAGATGAAAACATTGAAGATTGCAAGCAGGGGAGTCAATGTAAGCAGGAAAAAAAATAAGGGTAATGTGCACCTTGAAAACCGGCAAAGCACTTCTTTCAAATAGTGCAAATAATGATAACAATAATGATGACAATTATATTGATGATGATGGTGATGTTGATGATGATGATGATAAGTTTTTAATTGACGCAAAGGGTCATTTCTGACGCACAAGTCATATATAATAGACATTTCCGATTAGAAAAAAATCCAACTCGAAGAGTATATTGGGTGCAAATGATAAAGGCCTTGCAAGGCCCATAATATATACGAAATGAGATATTATATTGCCAGAGCATTACACAACGTTGCATTATTCGTCAGCAAAGAGCCAGATGATAACCACGCTGTGGTTTCTCGTTGCGTTTAATGGGACGAGGCCAGATGGAGAGTGGATGCCTCGCATCATTAGAAATACCAATATTTGAATCATCTCCGGACAAAATACATCAAAAACATAGGCAAGGTACGTAGCACACAAAATAAAAGAAAACCAAACAAAAGGGAAATGCTATCTTTGCATGTGACTGCAAGTGCTCCTCTCCTTCTGTATCAAGCATGTGATTACATCGGAATTATCTTGCTGATTTCTTGATGGAATCCTAAACAAACAATGGGGGCATTGAATCAACCCTTCACTTACTGAGTACATTGGCATGCTTTTAACACTTACAAGTGCCTCTGGCTCTGCCCAGGTAAAAAAATCAACTGACGTCAAAGGAGGTAATGTGTTAAACGGGAACGAACATACATTTTAAACATAATTTTCATGTTTCGACAAATGTCCAAGCTACCTAAAGCCTAACAAAATATATATGTTTGTGCCAGTGGTTCCGATTTCCCGACCTAACCCACTGAGAGTCCCGACCCTAGGCATTTTTCATGAAGCAGAAGTTGAAAAAAAAAGTTTCAAGCCGCCCTTCCCGAATCGAAATTGATCGTACCTGGCTGAAAGATTTTATCGAGAAAGTGGCCGTCGAGTGTCGTTATTTTGTGGTAAAGTTAACTCAAGCACAACATTTTACTTCAACTTGTCTGGAGGAGTAAATTGGGCTGGGGAAACAGCATAATAGCACAAAGCTCAATAAGGCATAGCCCGCTTGTTCGGTAACCGTTATCGTAAATATTTTGCAAGGTTCTAGGTGTCCGTTCTCTGAGTTACAAGGGCACACGGTCTTTAAAATACTTTTAATAGATGATTTACAATCTTAACTTTTATCTGCCCGCTCGTTTGTGTCTAACGGACTTATCATTGTCAGTTACAAACCCAAATTGGACACGACAAACCTCAAACCAACCAGCCCATGGTGAACGCCATTTTAAACATTGAGCAGCGCCGCACAAAAATAGATATATACATTTAATTTGGATATTAAAGTCAATCACTGTCACAACATATATCATACCATTATTGATGCTCTGATACATTTAATATATTATGGTTGCATATATCATTACTCCGCCCCCCCCCCCCCGATTGCCCTATTACTATCCTCATTTGTGAACCTCTGGGTGCTGAGTCCGCAATTTTCAAAATGGCAGCCAAGTGCCGGTGAGCCGATTGGATATTTTGAAGAGGTAGTATCCAAAATATGTGTGTGATTTGGTTTAAGGGAAGGTTAATTGTCGATTAAATGTAACGTACAATATATAATTTTCCAGAGTGAGCATTACCTGAAAATGTGAGTACACCGCAATACCAGATATCAGTTGTAGCCAGTGGCGGCCCCCAGAGCAGAGATTTTGTATCAGACACCGAAGTCTCCCTGAGGCTAAGGT
The DNA here is from genome assembly GCA_964020975.1 of Hermodice carunculata. Classification (NCBI taxonomy): domain Eukaryota; kingdom Metazoa; phylum Annelida; class Polychaeta; order Eunicida; family Amphinomidae; genus Hermodice; species Hermodice carunculata. The sequence goes on from OZ026622.1 coordinate 92,695,199, forward strand.
TTAAGAAGCAGCAACAGCAGACCTTGACCCCCTGGTGTGTGAAAGATGAAGCTTGGGTGAGAAGCTAGCTGCGATAGTGGATGCAAGCCGAAAGTACGGGCGGGATTAAGTATAATTGGTAATGAAGTAAACATACCAAATGAAATTTGCGCTGTTTAAACCGCTTGAAATGCATGTCATTTGCAATGCTCTTTCAGTGGCATCTCTCCTATAACATGTCGTATTTGGCTGATACTATTATGTTTCGTGAAGGTAGTCTTTCTATACAAAAGTATCGCGTTCCCACATTTGAGAGCAGCATTTGGTAACATCACCCGCTCCTAAGAGAACGTGGAGAGCTCTTATATTAATGAGCTGAACTCTTGCAACTGAGTGTTCTCTCAATACCAAAAAATAGCAGTACTTGAGAACACACTGGTTCTCCTCCTGGCAGAATGCGCGGCGCACTTATATATATATATATATATATATATATATATATATATATATATATATATATATATATATATATATATATATATACATATATATATACATATATATATATATATGTATATATTATAGAATATAGCATGTTTTGTTGATGATATGAAGTATATCAACGAGGACTGGATGCCATATAGCATAACGAGTGAGCGAAGCAAACGAGTTCTGCTATATGGTATTCAGTGGTTACCTCATGTTTGGGTCGATTTGTACATTTCAATACACAAAGATAAAATAAGAACAACATTTGGAGAAAGTTTTACTCGTCACCAACACAATTACGGATGAAACCGGAAGAGCACCTTTACCACCGGAAGAGCGCCGATACCACCGGAAGAGTACCGATACATTATTTCGCGGCACTGTAGCTTTTAGGCCTATGATACGGTTTTTATACAAGCCTGTTATGGTACATAAATCGACCGAATAATGATATATATATATATATATATATATATATATATATATATATATATATATATATGTGTGTGTGTGTGTGTGTGTGTGTGTGTGTGTGTGCGTGCGTGCGTGTGTAGTTACTTATACATGCCAAATACGTTGCCCAAGTAGGTGTTCCCTAACCTATTTTATGTTCGGAACGAGCGGGACTCGAAACTGGAACCTTTGGCACCAGTCGCCCAGCTGAAATGGGGAAGATGAAATAATTTCTCAACGCTGGTTCAGCAAGCAAGCCCAATGGAGATCTACATGTTTACAAAGCTACCAATGATCTCTGCCAGGGCGGTCAAGATCGTGACATTTGTTAATAAAGTCCTATTGCTCGATTCATTATCATGACTTGGTAGTGGAAAACACACTGATGCTTGACGCGAAATAATGGCAAGCTATTGCCTAATCACTTTCTAGTAATATGCAGAGAAATACCCTCCCATATTTCTGTTTTCAACGGAAGCTCAAGCTGATGAGTGACATGGGGTGAAGTCAACCACTTACGTTCAAGAAGAGTATGATTATATATAAAAGGCAGAATCATGCTTTGTTAGGCACAGTCCCAATAAAAATGAGTGGGCTGTGCTCCCTGCAAGATTCATCATTCTCAATAAAAAGACCTTTACTGCAAGCAGACTGATTTTAGAGATTTTTGAAATATGGTAAATAAAACATACCTTTTCTATACCTGTCTTCCTCGTTTTTTATAACATTGCTCGGCCAACAAAATCATTAAAGAATAAAACAAGTCTGAACAGAGATGTGCCCAATTCCCACCCCAACCCAAAATGAGAATCACTAGCAACTGATCATGTATATAAATGAGAGGGTACCAGGTCGTACTGCCTCACTGGGTACAGGTGGTAGAAAGGCTAAGCCAGAGCAAAACATGAAGATGTAACTGCACTGCACGACAAAGTCATTTATATAGGGCAGATGCGAGCCATCTGAAATATAGAATAAACGTCAATGTGTTTGGCGAAATTGTTAAAAGGAGTACATAGTTTCAGTGTCAAAGGGTTGTATGGTTCAGACATTCACACATGCGATGGATCTCCCATAGATTTCTATTTCTGCAGTAAATATGTTTCAAATTACCTGTGTATTAATCAATATCCCTGTTCAGAGATAAGCTCTGAATTATTCAAACACTATGCGATTCACGAGGCAACATGCGCAAAAAAAACTGGCCTGGTATCAAATAAGCGCTGGATGAATTTGGAACCAATTCAAAGTGTTTATTGCATTGGGCTCATCCATGGACGAAATTTTAAGATGGGCGCCTGAATTTCAGGTATCGACGTACGATATTAAAATATGATATAACAGAATAATTATGAGAACGCTCATTTAAGGTAGTGTCTATACTACCAGTCATTTTATGAATGTAACTCAGTAAATTTGGTTTGATGCAAACTTAACGGGACACTTTTGAGGAAATACATAATGTCCATCGTGAAAACCTCTGCATATGCATACGCCTAGATAATATAATTGGTCACATGAAGTGGTTTCAATGGTTCAGTAATAGAAGGCAGTACCGTCAACAGCAGTGGTGAAATTTTCAACTGTGCAATTTATTTTAGACCAACAAAACTGCCTATCCCTCGTTTCGTGTTTGTTTTGATGTAGGTTTGGGTTAAAAATAGACATTTTCATACATGACAGCTGAGTGTTGTAAAACACTGCTTGTAAAGGTAAGCAGGCTACACAACGTGAACTGGTCATTGTAAATCGGATACTCAGTACCGTCGGATGCATGGGTAAAACTAAAATATAGTGTATCTCCCTATATCATCTCCCTGTGCGTAGTGGGACTGGCATTGCTATGGATCTTTGTACAATGAACAGAACAAGAATCAAGGGCTGTTATGGCTTTCTCGAAATGCAAAAGGTAAACAAAATGCACAGTACTATCAGAATAGTTCAATATAAGTGACTTTGCTTGTGTGCAATGAGACCAGATATCAGAGGAAATTACATCCGTATAATACTCTTTGCATTACAGTTAATTCCCAAGCTACGTAACCATGTATAAATTTATGTATGAAGAATAATGGAGGTTCACGGTAACTGAAAGTGTAGATACTGTATGACATCTCCCTGCAGTATTGAATTGTAATTTGACACAAAGTAGCCGGATAGAGCACCATGATTTTTTCCTCACGTAGTAACGTGTTCTTGGAAGGTTCCATGCATATACTCACCATTCACGATACGGAAACTGCCAATAGATATGGCAGCCCACTCACGTAGTTTCTTTCAAATACTGTAACTCTGATAACACATAATTTGTGAAAACAAAGCACCGGGACGTCCTTCAATTGTGCAAAAGTGGCAGCAAAAGGGTTTTTATAATCAAAAACATAGTCAGTCTGCACATAGCAACAAAAGAGCCATATACACACAAAAGAAATAGTAGTGATACCATTACGTGTCATGGTGAGAGTCGAAAATCAGTTCAAGCTAAATACTGTCCAAATATTGCCAAGTCAATTAACATGAACATCACCAGATATAACAGAAAGACTTGAATATCCATCAAGCTATACATTATTAATTGAATATCTAAACAGGATAAGATGTCATAATGGAAACCCAGAAATGATTACTGTCATGAAAAAGAGAAGAAGACAACAGTTTTCATTAATGTTAGGGAAGCTGCAACGGAATCCGAGCAAATGAGAACTATTCACGATCAAAACACTTAGTCATTAAACATGTCAGGCCAAAACCCAAAGGTTCAAGGTGGACATGCCAACACTTTTTGATATTTTTATATATCAGTCAACGGATACGAATTCCAGTACTGACTTGAGGAATGTACCAACAGAGGTAAGTAGCAGTGGAAACCGATTTGATGCTGGCAACTCTCAATCTTGCTCCATACATAAATTGTATAAAATGTCAGTCACAATTGTTAGCTTAAGCTTTATATTTACGACATCATTCATATAACATCTCCGATTCACTAGATATCTATATAAAAAATGTTAATGTTTGCCCCAAAACTCCAGAAACGATCGTTTTAATTTTATTTTCGAATAAAACCAAACTGCAAAGTAGAAGTATCAAATTCATGTCTATATTTGGTCAAGATAATTTAGTCCATAACGTTTGCTTGCACACTACTTATGTGAATACCCCTATAATTTTCAGAGTAAGCAAGGGATTATCTTTTGTTTTTTGGAACTAGACATAACATATTATTAAGAATACTTGTTGTACACGCGTGGCTATACATAGCAGAAACATCGATGACAAGCAAATCTGTAAACTGTCTGGTGCACAGTAAGATGGTTGGTATAATGACCAGGATGGCCTTCCTCTTATCCCCTTTTTATGTGTTTAATTGCCATTCTAATGTCAGATGTTGCACACATGCAATTCCCCGAATTATATGAACCGTATTCAGACGGAATTAAACTGTTGATATCAGCCTCCAGTATACACACCTCAGCCTCGTCATACGAAACTGAGTTGTGCAGTTCGTTGTATTTATCAGCAAACGGATTTTGCAATACCTTGGGGATTAGAGACATTATCTACGGACTCGGGTATGCTAAACTATGTCTCTCTCTTTTTTTTTTTTACTTCTTTTCAAAAGTTTACATTACGGTTTCAAAGAACAGCTTCGGCTAATTTCTGAAAACAAATGTGTTCTTTGTTCTTTTCAATTTTTCCAAAAGTGTAATGACATTTTGCACGTGTCTTTTTTTTCTAATTCCCGCTATGATTCCCACACGTGGGGAATTATTTTATTTCTAAATAGAATGCTAAAAAAGTGCTTGTTGCCGAATAGCTTCAATAAAATCGATCTAATTTGGATCGGAGCTTATTCTTCTTCCATATTTTGGCACATCCATGATATGGCCTACATCTAGGAAGGCTGTGATCTTCCATACCTGAAACAAGATACACATGACACTCTGGTATTTTTTGTTCGAGCATACCAGCCTGTTGACTGAACGAGGAAGCCAGGTACAGAAAAGAAATCATTCTCATGGACGATCTTTTTAACATCATCAAGGCGTCCAATGCCGTGTCTATGAAAATTTTAAGTAGCAAAGGATAGATTGAGACTTGAAATGAGAAAGCTTAATGGATATATATATATATATATATATATATATATATATATATATATATATATATATATATACATATATATATTGTCGATACACTTTGACCATTTAGACCTCACTAATGCCATCTGCACGATAGAGAGGGACACATTTTCTAAGTCTTACTCCGCCATATTGTCTCATCAAATAAGTGAGACAACTGAGAGACAGGCACTGTGAGCTAACAAAATCTGAATTTTGAGTTACGAAAGAAAATACACTCTAAATCCCTGAGACTAAACCCTTTGTCAAGTACATACACTTGTAAATCACGGACCGTTGATTTTTTGGCAACTCTGAAAATAAACAGTTCCCTGTTAGGTTCAGGGGCTTCTTTAAAACTGTCACTTTTATAACCTATAGCCGTGATTACTTTACGTCTTTTTTCTTCTTGACGTCGAAGTTTCTTTGCCATATATAAACCTATCTCAAATTCTGATCACTCGGTTATTTACCGCTCCTTTTAACTTTGTCACCACATGGACCGCTCTTTCAAGAAAGAAGTATGGATTTACCAAAAGGCTGATTTTCAAGGCCTGAACACTACCTCATTCGCTGTTACCTGGAGCTGTGCTTTTGACGTTTTTGACTCCATCGATGACGTTCTTCTCGTGGTCTCCGTTATTCCTAACTACCGGCAAGCAGTTTGTTGCGTGTAAAGGAGTTAACATTCGGTCCAAGGGCAAACCTTGGAGCACAACAGAAATTAAAAAAAACTTACGCGTCAGCGTAAATGAGCCTGGAAACGTTTGAACAGCTTATCTATTATGCCTGGTCTCTTCGCCCTTCAGAGCTGTATTAAAATCGACAAGCTTTATCCGAGCCTGGAAACGTTTGAACAGTTTATCTATTATGCCTGGTCCCTTCGCCCTTCAGAGCTGTATTAAAATCGACAAGCTTTATCAACCTTTGCCAATAAATCAATGTAGCAAAGTTGGGTATGCAGTGAGAAAATCGATCAATTCGCACTTTATAAAATTGCAAATACCATTGGAGAAAAAAAAATATAAATTCCAAACAATGGTGGAGCTGGTCCAAATCGGATCTTGGATGTAAAATTTACGAAGACATCTCACCCATTATCGAAGGAGGCAAGATCATTACCAGCATGAGCGAAAAGTGTGATATATGAAATACTTTCTTTGCTGGTCAGTGCATTAGTTATGCCTATAACGATGCCCTGCCCCTATCTCATTTCACATATCGCAATGAGGCGTGCACTGGTGAGTTTATGTTTAATGCAGAAAAATGTCAGGAAAGATTTTTTTTCTTTAAGACTTACTTTGCTTCCGGCTGTAATAATATGGGGGATATTCTTCTGACAATACTGTCAATTTCATCAGAAAGCCTCTGCTCAAAAATTTAAATCATCTCTCCGCATTTTTGAAACTCCCGATTCCTGGAAGCGCTCAAACATTTGTCCTGTGTTTAAAATAAAGTGGAATTAGCACATTCAAGATAACCACTGCCCGATATCATTACTTTGCAAAGTGTCAGAGGTATTTGAATGAATGGTCTCTAATTTTCTTGATGAACGCCTGATATGTAATAATTTCTTCACTGACAGAAACGTTTGGTTCAAGGCCAGTGATTCAACTGGTACCGGATTAGTTAGTACCCTTCACAACATATTCAATGGTCTTCAAATAAAAAAGGAAGCCAGAATGATCTTTTCATGCCTATGATAAGGTCTGGCACGCTAGCATTTATTTAATGTTAAACTATGATGACTAGGGCTTTCTGATTCTCTGAATAGATGGATTGGTAGCTACCTCTCAAGCCGCTCTCAAGGTGCAGTTATCCATCAGCAATCCTCCTCCTGGGTGCTTTTTCCAGCTGTTGCACCTCAGGGATCCATATTAAGTCTCTTACTGTTTCTTGTATGTATAATGATATTGTAGACAATTCGACCTGTAATGTCCGTATCTTCCCCAACGACATGGGCATACTGGAAATGGTCCAAAAGCCCACTTACTCTACACACCACTTAAATAACAATCTCTTTATTATTCACCAATGGAATAAATTATGGCATATGGTTTTCGATGCTGCAAAATCTATTTCAGTAATTGTTTTCAGTTAAAACTGACAAACCATCTCATCCCCCACCCCTACTCCTTAGGGGCCCTGCCATACCAGAGACAACGTCCCACATACTCACCTGGGCATTACCTTAGCCAGTTATTTTTCTTAGGATGCACATGCCAAACCCATAACAAACAAAGCTAGTCAGCATATTGGCTTACTCAGAAGATGTTTATTGATGCTTTCACGCAAAGCGTTCGAGACATTATATTTTTTCATTGGTTAGGCCACTTCTTGAATAGGGCTGCGTATTTTATGATAATTGTGAGCACGGTATGTACAACGTTAACTGGGTCGATTCAGCTTGGGGCTGCCAAGATATGTACTGGAGTACCAAGACACACGTCACATACCAACCTGTTGTACGAACCTGGTTGGCCAATGCTAGCCAATAGAAGGAAATGTCCTTAACTACTCATTTTTTACAAAATATATCACAAATTAACACCAGCTTATTTATCCATTCTTGTACCTCCTGCTCCTGCAGATGACAGCCGCATGTTCCAACAAAGATCTACCGGTAGCGTGCGCCCATCAAATGCCGAACTCAACGTTTTGAAACTTCCTTCCTCCTTGATGCCATCAAACTATGGGACAATCTCCCCACTGATATCAGAAACTCCATATCCATGCAAATCTACAAGTCCAGTCCCAAAGCCCCTCTGCTCGCAGTTGACAGTGTCCCGAATTTCTGTTCATATGATCAACGATTTGCTGGTATTTGTCATACTTAGCCACGATTAGGTTTCTCTCTCAATCCTGATTTCATTGAGGTTAACATAATCCAGCAACTTTCATGTGCCTGCTCTCACTCAAAGGAAGATTTTACACACTTTGTCTCTATTGTCCCAAGTTTACCCAGGAAAGAAAGAAGCTTTTCAATATCACTATTCCGCTAAGAGCTCCTGGTGTTCGGACCAATTTAATCCTACATCTCGCTAGCAATAAACTTGTTGACATTTCTTTAGTTTTCGAGTTAAAAACTTCCAGATGGACAAAACTCATTCATTTTCACAGGTGTGCGAAATTTTATTTTGATACAAACCAAGCATTTTACCCTATACTTTACTTATAGTATGAAATTAAGTGTCACTAAAATGTGCACAGTATTGGCCAGTGTTTTTGTCTTATACACTACCCAAAGTGCTTGTCTCATATTTTATAACTTATCATGTTGTATGACAAAAGATGCACAGTGCGCACGTGGGTTAAAATGCTGGGTAGTGAACAGTGAAAAGATGGCGAGGAAACTCCCGAGCTGCTGGACACATTGGTGGCTTCACAGTGGCACTGTGCGAATGCCGCCAAGGTGCTTCTGCCATACCAAGCAGCAGGTGGATATCAAATATGTGTTGTTTGCCTGCTGAGTAAACCCTTAGTGTTCATAGTCCGCTTGGAGTGGGGGACGAGTTATATCCAGGCAAGTGCTTCCCCTTGAAATCACTACTTGTAGTGTTTTATTAAGGTACATATTTTTCAAGTGTCCTCGTATGACTTATGAGCGTAATTTAGTTCTCGAAGTATATTCAAAATTTGATTGTATTGTCAACCGTCATTAGTACATACTCATTTTGTTTTTGTCCTGTGGGTCTTGTATTATTCACATTGTATGGCTCCGTATCTGGGGAATCCCCAGGTTAGCCATCGTATGTGCTATTTGAGCAACCAAGTTTGAAATAAATATGTTTAAACTAAAATAAGGGATCTGAAATTACCGGAACCTTAATCGCTATGTCTGTTTTGATATTTTCTTGTAGGCACGCTTACTCCATGGAGAGATGACTGACTGTTAGCCTTACCTCGGGAACTTGCTACGGAACAATTGTTGATGTCATTTTCTTGGCACGCAAGATGGCTAAATACACTGAAACCTCTTGCTCGATTATGCTTTGACCACGTCCTCAACCGCGCCCGCGACTCTGGCCACGTTTCTGATTTAGCCATGTTCCTCGGCCTTGGGGGTTGCTGGAAATGTTGTGAATAGACATATTGGCGGGTCTGCTGTCACCCTTTAATATGTGTCAGGTACTTCATTTGCATTAGCATATGTTGCACAAACATTGGTATTCACTGCGCTTGGGGAGTCAGTATGTATCTGAGTTGAGATGGCCTGGCTGTTGTCTATGGCAGACCCATTTAGACTGCTTGTTTTGACAGGACTGGCATTACTTCAAGTGACAGCGCTTGCATAGGAATGAGCGTTTGATACACTTCAAAGTCTGTTTTTTTATTTCCAAATTGTCGGGAGGTAAGCAGCTTATTTGTTCCTCACTGTTTGTAGCACGTTTTTCCTATTGGTCAAGCCTGTCAACAAAGGAAATGTTATCCACAGTTCTTCTGGATGCGAACGGGGAATAAAGCCGAGCATGTACGTGTGTAAAACATTTATAGGCATCTTATTTGCTTTTTTCCAGCCAGTTGAATGTGTCCAGTATGTCATACAAATTCGTATCAATCCCTGACCATCCGTTTGGTTTGGAAGAGCCTTTTCTGCTTTTTTTTGTCACGGATGATACTACAGTTACAAAGATCACACAAGACGCACCTGGAATCAAATATGTCTTTAGCAGTAAAATGACTCAATACAGCATTTGTATATACTCTGCGACACCGTTCTGCATACTGACGACAGTGTATGAAAGCAGGGGCTGTGTAAGGAGACGCTGACATATAGTATGGACATTTTAATGCAACACCTGTCTCTCCATTCTTATGAGCTTCAAAGACATTATCGTTTTAGTCATTACATTGGTCGTAGTTTAGCTTTTTTTCTTCAACTCTGTCATGTCATCATCCTTCTCAGTACCAGGAGCCCACACTACCTGAAAGGGCTTTTACAACGCCATATTTCGTTGTTGTATAGTTTAAGGATTTGTACTTTTTATTGTGGGGACAAGGCCCATCAAATACTCTGGCACGCTGTGGCATGACAAATGTTCATACAGAAAGTGTCCCGGTTGATACTATACACAGGGATCACACATGCACCATATATATGTACGCTGAGAGAGAATATCTTTTGAACAGTTACTGAACAGTAGAATCAGAAACGAGACAAGTTCATCAAGTTCTGTAAGCAAATAATAATCCTTTTACTCAAAATAAATCGCGTTCAACAACAAAAAACAACAACAAAAAATCAAGCGAACAAAAAACGAAAACAAAAAAGAAATAAAAAAAAACGGAAGGACATGGTAATCCTTGAATCCTATTGACGTCCATAATGCAGTATTAAAGGTTGCTTTTTTTAAGATTTGGAAATGACACTTGCAATACCCCTAAAGCATGTGCAATATATTCGTAGTTTCTAGGATACATACAGCTGTTATTGTTCACACTTAAATGATCAACTTCTAATGTTTTTCAAAACATAGCATTATTCAGCGGCATTTGTATGTATTGTCGCTTACATGTGGATCTTACAAACGTGAACCGTATCATATTGGTCAAAGAAAGATATGGATGTAACTTATCAATACCGTTCGTTGTCATCCGATTGCATTTGCTGTGACATGATCCAAGTGGTAAAGAGAATAACTTTTTACAAGTGTGAGCATTACATGGATACTTCATGTCATCCATTTTATATATTCTAAAAATAATCATGATCCAGGCTTGTGTATAGATACTGCTCTGGAAGTTGTACTTTGTTAGGAGGCACGAAATTGTACTTGTAATTGAAGCGCTGGGGAGAAGCAGAGGTGTTCCAATCTAGTTAGTGATTATAAGAGAGCTAACGTATATGCAGGAAAAAAGTTCTTGCTCCAAGTGCTGCCGTAAGAGAAGAGGTATAGATGTAGTGCCCCTCTTCATGGCTTTCCACATCCAGGCGCAGCCTGACAACGCAGAGAGTGATATATATATATATATATATATATATATATATATATATATATATATATATATATATATATATATATATATATATATACCTGGACTGGTCATATGACATGTTTCTAGCAAATAGCTCAGAAAAACATTGCGAACATTCATAAATGTCAACCCTTCAAAGAGAGCAAACTAAAATGACGCAAAAAGCCGATATTCTAGAATTAGCAAAACATCAACATGCAGTATTTAATACAAATGAAAAGAAATACATTTCATTTATGACATGAGACAGGCAGTCACACATTAAAGGCAACTGGTGGCCTTGAAATGTCTACTCAACCTTTGAAATATTCTATCAACATGCAGTTTTTAATACAAATGAGAAGAAACAAATTTCACTCCTGACATGATACAGGCAGTCACACATTAAAAGCAACTGGTGGCCTTAAAAGGTCCACTCAAACTTTAAAATATTCTTTGTTGTCTACAAGCTGTATATTTTTTCCAAAATATATAGGCCTAGCAACTCAAAACCTAACTTTTATTCCTTGTGCCAAAGAAAGACAAAATGACGCATAAACGAGGATCAAGGTTTTAATCCACATAATAGCTCTTTATTTATGAATATGGATAATGTTTTTCCTGAACTATATGATAGGAACCTTCATTAGGTATGTTGATCTGTGAGTGATCTTCCCCAGTTCATACTTGAAATGGAGGTAGAGTGTGTTTACAATGTTTTAGCTTCAAGAATATCACAAACACGATGCAGGCTTACTTTCTTGTTTTGCTGTAAATTCAGCTGACTGACAAGTCAGGCGAACAAAAAAAAAAAAAAAAAAAAGAAAAGGAAAAAAAACCCACCCCTCCTCCCTCCACCTCCCCCCCAAAAAGGGCCTACATTATCTTTAATATCTTCAGCACAAATAATACAATTTGCGTTTTCCGGGGTTTGAAAAAACTTAAGTCTGTAATTAAAAACATTTTTCAAAGGTTGCCTACCTGTCTCAAGTCAGGGGTGAAATTTGTTTCTTCACACTGGTATTGGAGGATGAATGTTGATGTTCGGTAACTCTTTAAATGTTGAAGCTTTTTGTTGGGTTGAAATTTATGAGTCTGGGTAATGTTTTTCTGAATTATTTTTCAGATCACCTTTTACTGATTGAAGAAGCAATGGGTAAAATCTCCATCATTTCGTCTGATTTTAAAACTTCTGGTTGGCTTCTAAAATAAAGAATTGTCCTCAATGTTTATTTAAAGTGACATATGCATAAACTAGTGCAAGTAACTTACAACTGCAAGCATTAGATTATGGCAACGTGGCAGTTTGCACATATGTATGTATTTTGCCAAAAAAATATACCCACATTCATAACTTCCAACCCAACAATGACAGCAAAGTTTAAAAAAAAAAAAAAAAAAAAAAAAATCAGAATTTCCAAATCGCCAACTTTCAGCTTTTTATGCAAAGTGACAGGCAGATTTTGTGCCGTACGATGCTGTATCTATGAGTTGGTAAATTTTATCAATATTGTATTTTTTACTGAGTACATTTAGAATATTACAATAATATGTCCAAATACCTACTTTTCAATGCGTTGACAGTCAATTTATATACCCTGTTAACATATCTCATTCTTTGAGATTTATAAAGACAGTATGTATGGAATGTTTTATTTCTTTCCAAAGCCGCTGCATCTATCCTTTACAGATTATATGATGATATTGTACATAACATAGTGTTTTTAAGGTGACTCTCATGCTAGCAGCTATAATAGCACTCATGAGAGTCTCCTGGTCAGTACCTGTTGTATATTATGCTTTGTACAATCTTGTTTTTCATGGTCAAATAAATGGTTGGAGTCAGGAGTCATGAGTTTATATATATATGAAATATAATATTGTTCTAAGTAGTTATACGCTGAAGAATTTAAATTTCTTTGGGCCAATACAGCCTATGTCCACATTCCACAGAACAATGTATGCAACATGGACAATATTACTTCCATATGTATATAAGTTGGAGGGTGACAGGCTAACTTATAGAAAGCAAAGGGTATTGACGGCAAAAATAGGGTAATGACTACCAGTCAGTGGTTCTAAAAAAAAGCTGTGTGGATAGGTCTGCACGTGCTGCTGCCGGATAAATCATTTTCAAAGCACACTGTAATTCTAGGTAATGTCTTTAGTGGAGCACCCATTTGTGACTTATTTTAGTTATTGTTATTGCTAACTTTATTACTCGTCGGACTTATTGATGACGAATCAGGATTATGTTTAGGGACATGAATATAGACAAATGACAAGATAGGCTTTCTAAATTACTTCTTAATCCAAAAGGAAATCATGAATTTTCAGAAGAGAAGTGACAATGGTTCAAGGTTAGCCTTTAGCGCTGTTTTTGGAATATATTTTGACGGAAATTGCAGCTGTATTTTCTGTTAATCAATTTTGATAAAAAACAAAGAATTTCACAACAACATTACTAACAAAATATTAAAATTGAAAAACCCCTGCCCGCAATATTCGGTGCTAAATTTTGCCCCTTGAGGATATCTGAGCTTATCAAAACTGACTAATCAAGTGGCTGTATGACTAGCAATAAATATTCCTATTATGTTATTACATACCACAAACATTTGTATGTCTGTATTTACAGGTAATTTGGATATTATACAAAATTCAGTTTTAAAAGAATTGATGAAAATAGGTTTCGGATATGCCCTAAGTTAAACATTGACAGTATTTTCCAGGATGCATGTAATGTAATTCATTACACTGTATGAAATGGGCAGGAACCTCCCCCCCCCCCAAAAAAAAAAAATCCCAAAAACAAAAAAAAAAACAGAAACAAAACCAAAAAACAAAAAACAAAACCAACCCCCCAAAAAACAATAAAAAAGCACCAAAAAACACAAAAACCACAATTAACCCCCCCCCCAAAAAAAAAAAAAAAAAAAAAAAGCAGAATTTCAGAAATTTAAGAGATAGTTGATAAACTTGAAAAGGGTCTTGTCTTTAGAAATAGAATTTGTCGTTACAAACATTGTGAATTTAAATATGGTAAATTTAAAGCAGCGTCCAAAAGCAGTCAAAGGACTACAAGGCAGCTATGTAATCACTAATATTGATAAGGCAGGTAACAAATTTGGGAGCATTAGCAAAAAAAAATCATTATCTGGGTATTTTGAAAAATTACCCTGGCATAAACAATACTTCAGGCATGAAAGGAAATGACGGGTATGAATTACACAAACACTCCATAGATAAATTGATAGATACACTTTAAGATGAGATGAAAAGGAATTATAATATCAAAATGTTTGAAGAGGACTCCTCTATTCAATTTTTGTTCTGAATATTCAAATTTAAAAAAAACAAAAAAAAAACAGAACACACTTTAAATCTTGATTCCTAGCTGGTATTTCAACAGAAAACTGCCAATGGTAGTAACACTGTGTTTGCCTGAAATGAAGAATCATTTCCGCAAATACTGTAATGGAACTTGCAGATGCTGTGAAATAGATTGCCTTTGGAGTATCAGCAATTCTTTCGAGTTTGTATCCAAAAACAAATAATTGAAAGCAAAAAAAATATGAGATATTTTAATTTTTCCACACTGTACATAAATCTATCATAGAAATAAAGTCAAAACTACTTTAAATTCTTAATTTTACCTTTGTCGAAATTTTGGTTTAAAAATTCAAATTTCAGAAATTTCAGGCTAGCTCGTTTTCTGTCAGGTTATCCCAGGGGATATCAGAGCAATCACCTACCTACGAGACTTACAAGTTTGCCTTATTGTACTTCATATCTGGTTCAGAAAAACTATATTTTGATTACATTTTCTTGAGTTAAAAGCTTATAACTTTCAATCTTTTCTGATATTTCTTACAAATTTTGCTGTTATCAGAAACAGATTGGTAACAAGTTTGGCTGCAATATTTTTTAAACTTTAAGACTTGCCTTTTTCACTACTTAATTTTATCCTTTGCCATAATTCTGTTTTAATATTCACTTTTTCAGAAATGTTCGGGTTACATGTTTTCAGCAAGGTAGGTTAAACCCTCATGGTTATCAGCAGCAAGCAGCTGGCCAACGACTGTTACAAGTTTGCCTAATTGTACTCAAAATCTGGTTTAGAAGAATCATGTATTGATAACATGCACTGACTTAGATGATAATCGGTTTCATTCTTTTCTGACATGCCTAACTGCACATTAACTCAACGTCAATTTGACAGCATTTATTGAAATGTCACAAACTTGACCCATCATGATGTATTAATTATGTTTTTTTTAAACATTTCTGGTGCTGGATGTCCATTCTTGCATCACTTAGTTGGACTTCCCTCGGTTTGTACAGGTGGTTTAGCTGCAACTGTTTATTTTACAATCACTGGCACTGAATATAATGCCCCAGTTTGTCTCTATTCCAATTATACATTGTTACATGGTTTAACTCAGGTAAGCTATCCAACTAGAAATGGTACATACTGGTTCAGGGGTAAGTCAAATTATTGCTTCCAAGACCTCATCGCCATGTTTCCTTCAAATTTAATCCCTGGCATAAACCACGTTTTATTTCTTAGAGCATAAACAGTTCTACTATTGTAACATTTCATTGTTCAATTTTAGTATTGTGATCACTGGTTTTACCTGTTACAATAACAGTAGCACTGCCCAGTGTGACTACAAGTCGCTACCTGTTACAATAACAGTAGCACTGCCCAGTGTAACTACAAGTCGTTACCTGTTACAATAACAGTAGCACTGCCCAGTGTGACTACAAGTCGTTACCTGTTACAATAACAGTAGCACTGCCCAGTGTAACTACAAGTCGTTACCTGTTACAATAACAGTAGCACTGCCCAGTGTAACTACAAGTCGTTACCTGTTACAATAACAGTAGCACTGCCCAGTGTAACTACAAGTCGTTACCTGTTACAATAACAGTAGCACTACCCAGTGTACCTACAAGTCGTTACCTGTTACAATAACAGTAGCACTGCCCAGTGTAACTACAAGTCGTTCCTGCTGCCATGAATCCTGAATCCATCCGAGTAATCTAAATTTGTTAGGTTTTATTTTCAACATGGCGGTTCAGTCAATACGATTCTACTCGTGCGACGCAATACAATCAGATGACTGCCTTTCACCCTGAAAATTTTTTATCAGTTCTATATTTTCATGCTCTCAGAAGCGACTCGATTATGAAAACTACAAAAATCATAGAGTGAACCATCCTCTTGATTAGCAGCACTTTTTCCATTGATCCCTAGTGGAATCAGCCATCCCAACTACCCCTCGAGCAGAATGAATGTTGGCAACCGAAATCTGTGGACCTAAACTGAGCATGTGATTATATCACGTGATAGGCTTTCTCGTGCCACTGACAGGCGAAATCAGTACATTTTCCCGTGGACGAAGCGCAGCAGGAAATGCAAGAATGTTTTAATAAGTTCCTTTCGGAAGTTTCCAACTTACATGAACGTTACCTGCTCACATGTGCAGTAGTGCTCACATTTAAAATCTCGCGGCCCAGAAACCCATTCCTTGGACCTTAGTGGTATCAAATCACATTTCGCTAGAGCTACAAAAAGTCAACACAATGTATGTGGCATCACTGTTTGGACACTATAACTTCTGCTGATGTCAGCTGCACACACCTGTAAATAAATAAAATCATTTAGATCCAATCGCTTCAAACCTTTCATTATGTCGATATCAAACTATGACACAAAAATATATGTTCACTTGGTGTTGTAAAAAGATAATTACCCATGGTACAAGTTTCATGTAAAATACAGAATATACCTTATTTAATGGATTTTACCTATTCGTGTTTAATGATATAGTCTGGAATAAAATGTACCATGGCTTTACCCAAGGTGGCAGTTAGTTTGGAGGATTTCAGTAATAATGTCTGTCTTACACGGGCCTTTCGATGAACTTGGAATCGGGATGGTCTGCATGTGGTTCGTAATTTTGATGGCTCTTTTGGTTGACGTGCTTCATTATATTTCCAATTTAGCCTTATGCTATTCGTTTAATTTTCATTATTTACTTATTTTATTTTTTGCCATGGCTTTTCTACCACTCTCTTTTCAGCTTGATAAAATCACTGTTCTGTATTCATAGCTATAGCCTATTATTTCGTGTTTTTTTTCTCTTTCCTGTTTTCTTTGTGACGCCTATCGGGACCAGAACCCCTGTTTTTTAATGAGTGGCTTTTCTATAGATTCGAAACGGGCATATACTGGATGGATATCTTCAAACATTGAAGTAGCTGGTGGTAGTATTATCATTTGCTTTGTTGGATAGTTTGTATTTTATCATTTTTGATGTGGAAAACCTAATCGTAAACTATTAAGATGATATAAGGATACATGTGTGTCCCTGTATTCAAAAATCGTGAGTTCAGCAAAGTAATATTGTTATACAAAACACTATTGCGACAACCGGCTTTGAGCATCACATGTATTATTCTTGAGCTCTATGTTAGGGTAAAGTGTTCTCACATAATAACTTTGTACAATCTTGCAAGTTAAAATAAAGATGCATAATTGTTATGCACAAAATATGTTTGTCTGTGATGTTTTGCAATAAGATGACTGTAAAGAGTTATTCAAGGCTCCAATTCAGCATATTGGTAACATTTACTTCTAAGCACCTTCCAGCTTGGCACCACAAAGTCCATTAAAATCATGCCTGTAAATGAAAATATGGAGTATTGTTATATCAGTAAAAGAATCAGAGAGGTAATCAACGTATATGAGTGAAAAAGCTGCGACAATGAATTTTGAGTAAATCAGAGTAGTTCCAACGAAATACGTATACTACAAGTTTTACCTATTGAACAGTATTTAACATGTAAGAGAATACAGAGCAACGGCGAGTTTTAGAACCGAACTGTAAGTCAACGTTGAGAGGACCGTGTGACGCCGGTTGCCGGGAGCACTTTTGTGAAATAAATAGAAGTAATTATTTGACACAAGTTGCCTGTTTTTTCATGCAGACACTGTTAACGTATTGTGCACACATGAGAAATGCAACCACAGTAAAAGTTTGTTTTTGTTTGTTTTTTTTTGTTTTGTTTTTTTTGTTTTTTGTTTTCCTGCCTAAAGGGTGTCTTCATTTCCTGCTCACAACACTTGTTTTTGACACTTTCTGTTTTGGAGTGCAACAGGGGAAAAACATGTTTCCAGCTGCTAGTAGTACAATATAACTGAAAAAGCTGCATTACATATGATCGCTGATTGCCAGAGGACACAGAGTCCACAAATGTAGGTAGCAATAATTTTATGTGACATCCTTTGTACTATTCCTTTCGTACTTGTCACTATCTTCAAACTGCTGTAGTTAAGATGCTCGGTTGTCTTCCCACTCCGTCAAATTAAGTCAGCATTTCCAAGAGACTGTTTGGTTTCATGGATCCTTTAGAGGAAGTCCGCGAATGTGTGATTTACGAATCAGCATGTATGTATGTATTTGCATACGTGTACTTTGAAGACCCTGATGCAAAGAGCTGAAAAGTCGGAAGTTTGAAGATATAGACCATTGAGGACATCCTACATAATGAGCCACACGGTACATGCCTCAAATCCAATAGTTTGACGTTCAAAATGACTTCAGCTATTCCCCGCTTTAATTGGACTAGTCGTCAATAGTGTCCATTCGCAAACATTATTTTTGCGAGGGGAGACAGACTTGAGCTAACGCAGGCGATATGTTGGACAAACGATGTGCTGAAACAAAGTATGCTTTCGGTGGGGCTATGGTAAATTTATTAGATTCATTGTGGAGAACTTCCCTTCGTCTCTATCCTACTGACAAATAATTCCATGTATGGAATCAATATCTTCAGGGAAATAGTTTCGACATGCATTGAAGCACACTGAAGAAATCGTATTCTAGACATCTGTGTAGGCAGAAATGACCACGTGACCCTTTACACAAGCATTTGGAATGTTTGTGAGCGAACACTCTTTAACACATCGATTTAGTATATTGAAGCCATCTGCATCCCGATATCACTTTAATATAAACAGCATTCGGCAGCGTATGCATACTCGTGGCATTCAGATACAATTGGTGACAACTGCACGTTTTCAGCAGTACCACCACCAAATGCCGCCAAATAAGATATGCTTCTGAAATTTATAAATACAAGACAAAAAATGGAATGAAAGTATTAAGAGATATAACTGAGTCAACCAGCAACAGAAAACGTATCAGGTAAGAAATTACAGAAACACTTTAAAATATTACAAACACTGTGTTGAATAAAGTCTACACCCATAGTACAAAAGGTTTGCTCCTTACGCTCCTTAGATATTGCGGGCTAACAGTCACAAACACTTATGCCAGTAATGCTCACTCATTTTAGTACTACCTTATCATAAACAAAGGGGTTATTAATATTACTCCAGCACAATATATATAACTATTTATATAGTCTGGTAATTGTTACCATGCCCATACTCATCCTCTATTTTCTATAGCTCTCATGAAACTAATCTTTATATTTTAAACTGAAAATGTCTGGCATGCTAGCAGCCATAAATTACATTAATATAGTCCCTTAAGCATTGCTGCACCGTAGCTGATGATACTTATACATTTCATTTGTTGCTAAAATAAAAGAGTTTATATTTTGGAATCTCGAGTAGTGAGTCACCTGTAAGGGTTTTCTCTTTTTGTGTATGGTTGCGGCAGACCGATGGTTTCTCCATCTGTCATCTGAGCCAATATGAGAAGCATCTTCGTGTCTGCTAATCAGAGAACTTCATGAATGTGTTTCTGCTTGTGATGTTGATATTTGACCGATATCACTGATCCCGTTCATTGAACGCAAGTCAGTTGTTTCAGTCGATTTCATGCCAGCAACTCTCAACTTAAAGAAATATCTTACCTTATTGCCTACATTTGATGACTTGAGCATATATTTATATTTGATTTGTCATTAGCCTTTATTAGGCCACTGTCTCCGTTTCTTATGTGGGTTTCAATTTTGATCTCTCCCTGTTTGCAGTTATCGCAAAAAAATTCAGTTACATGTATGGGTGTTACATGGTAGTCTATCTATACATATTTCTATTTCAGATTATAGCCGCTTTTTAGAGGAATCCACTCCTTTTCTGTAAACTAAAATGTTTATTTTATATTGTGATGTTTGGTATGATTGTGTTTACTGTTTATCGGGATCTACGCCATGTGACATTTTTCTCTTGTCTAAAAAGGTATATATTCCATTATACTGTTAAAAACAGAAGTTAGTTCTGGCCACAAAATTAATTTGAAGTTTGGTAGCCTTTGAATCGTACGGACGCCATATGAGGGACGTCAAAAAAGAGACTTTTTTCAAAGTCAAGTATTCAAGCCTTTTAAGGTTACTATCCGCATATACATGTGCCAGTCTGACCCCAAAATGTGCCTTGGTTTTAAAGCTGCTTCACAAATCACAACCCTCACCCCGTCAGTAGAAATGAAAATTTGTTGTTGTTTTTTCTTGTTTTCTTTGTGCCACAAAAGAGCTTGTTTTCTGTATCGTTCGACATCTTATCATGAATTTCCTGACTTTCAAAAATTGTAAAATGCAGAAGACATCGGTACATCGGATTGATGCCCAGAGAATCTGAATTGACGTTAAAAGTACATCAAAAGATTTCTTATATTAGTTTAGATTGTCTGTGGATGCTGCATACTTTGCCTGCTAAACAGACTTTCTGCAAGGCGATAGACTTTTGACCCCCGGCGCCGGGTAACCAGGAGAGTCTGCTAAGGAGGCATCTGCATACCACAACGAGGAGTTATAATATCTGCAGACGTTTTAATACCATGATGATATACAGAGTCAACTAAATGTGAGAAGTAGGATTTAAATCACCACTAATAATTATTTGATCAGTACCCACCTCCTAACATGTATGATATTTCATTCAGTATTTCTTTATATTCCACGCTCTGTTTACATGATATAAATGAATCACATGCTATAAAGGCATTAATTACTCATTAATTTTCAACATGGCTACTCATGACAGCAGCGCACACTCACTTTGACTTAAAATGAACCGGGGATATTTTACACATATTTGAGGTCTTGTTTCCATAGGATAGCATATCCCCCGTGATGTGTACCAAACATAATTTGTGAGACGTTTAGACCTGAGATCCCTATTACTTTCATATGTGGCATGTGGGACTCAAATAAGTGTATTTCTCAGGACGAGACCCAATGCTATTGAATGAGAACAGCTTTATGTTAGGAAAGAGCTGGACTTGAAACTGGCACCAGTCGCGCAGCTGAAATGGGAAACGCACATATCCACTCGATGGCACAACTTTCAGTGAGTTTCTGAATATTTATTGTTTATTGAACCCCCAAGCTTAGAGAAATAAAAGTTACATCGAGATGAAATGGTATGCATACATTATAAAATCGGTGAATATGTAAATACACTTAAAATCTAGTAAACAGTTTAACCATCGTATGCTTTCGAGAATTGAGATCATTGTTATAATTGGGAGAGGACAATAACACGGACAGAGTCCGCGGCCCCTTCCGTCGCCTGGGTGCCAAGCAGCCGACCGGTTCGCGGACTCCCCATGGCCCGCGTCGTCGCTGACCTCCCCGGCCGATCACCTGAAAGTAAAATAGACATTGGGGATACTCCCTAAGTTAACACATCTCATTGCCAGTTTTTCTATTTTCATTAACAATGAATCGGGACAGTTCATACGTACACAAGTTTCGGGCGGGCGATTTCACTGAGCATGTGCGATGTGCGATGAGCGAGAGACATGGTGTCATGCATAAAAACCTGGGATATCGGCTCAATACCGAGAGCTTGGAACAATTTTGAATGGCTTGACCGTTTACTTAGTCCAAGTACTTGCTTCATCGAATTTCCCTCAGCCAACTCCAACTCACGTTTTTTGAGCAACACGATTTGATGCAGTCAAAAAAAAAAGCCCCAAACAAATGTTTATACTAGTACTCCGGTTGTTTTCCACAAATACACTTTAGCATCACATGAGAGGCCCGGATAACACCAACTAGCACTACCGTATTTATACATGGCCCGTCTTGCGGCACTTATCCTGTTCTGTACATGGACATCATATGTATTTGAAAAGATGTAGGTGAGATCTGGTAAGTTAAGCTCTGTCACAGTGTCTATCTCATATGATGGATCTCCGATATAGGCCTACCAAGTTGTTTTTTTTTTTCTGCCAGAAGCAATTGTTAATAATAATAATAATAATAATAATAATAATAATAATAATAATAATAATAATAATAATAATTATAGATAATAAGATAGTATTGAATCGGTGTGTGAGCTGACACACGAGCAGTCCTTAACAAAAGTAAACAGTGTAATACTGGACAAAAATTAATATTTCTCATATTGTAAACATTCCAGAGTGTATGTACTCATGTACAGCTTTGAAAATATTTTTGTACCCATCCTTCGTAATTCCCTTATCATTTCCAAAAAGTAAAGTTCTTAAGGTCTTGAATTTTCCAAGGGCTATCATATTTGTTTGTAGATCATTCCTTAGCAGGATATATTTATTTCTGTAGAATACATGTAACCAAAATTAGCTCTGGAATATTGCCCCAGAACCCTCATGTATGACTTGTCAGCTTATAGTCAGAAAAGTAAACTCGTTGTCACTGACCACTGTGTGCCACTGGAGGCAAAACAGAGACACTACGTATATATTGAGGGATATTAATCAGTATTTGATCTAAGCATGTCGATTAATGGTCAGATATTCTCGTAAGTTCCTTAATATCTCATGTGGTCATAGGGGCACTTTATCTGTCGAGAACCACATTTTATGTGGTCATAACGATATTTTACCTGGTTGGGACGACTTTTAATGTGGCCATAACGAAATTTCATCAAGTTAGAACGACATTTTATGTAGTCATGACGACTTTGTATCTGATTCGGACGACTTTCTTATGTAGTCATAAGA
Organism: Hermodice carunculata; assembly: GCA_964020975.1. Lineage (NCBI taxonomy): Eukaryota > Metazoa > Annelida > Polychaeta > Eunicida > Amphinomidae > Hermodice > Hermodice carunculata. Next base: position 92,718,168 of record OZ026622.1, read on the forward strand.
GCATTTTATCTGGTTCGGATTCTTTTCATGGAGACATGACGATATTTTATCTGGTTGACCGAGATTTTGTGTGGTCATATCGACATATTATCTGCTACGACTTTTTACACAGATGTTTCGTTGTTTTAAAGCCTTGTCTTAATGTTTAAAGATAACTTTTCCACTTTGGGCGCCAAAGATACTCAGGACATTAGGATATTGTCCAAAGACTAAAAATTGAATTTGAAGTAATTTATGGATATTTTAGAATTGCCAATCGTTTTCATTATTAGATTTTTGTTTTTTGCTTTCTTGTGTGTCCGATTTCTCTATCTCCTATTGAAACAAAATACCACGTCGTGATCAGGGACCCTTCAGTGGGCACATAGATTTGTCTGCACTAAAGCTACATCATGATATTCATTCTATACCATGCCTTTTTTGCCACTGCCAGTGATTTCTTTTGCAGTTTTTCCAGTTAAATCTCTGTGGATGTCTCTTGTATGAAAAAGCTGGACTTCAAATTTTGCCATGGAGAACTTGTGTTCTCTCTGCTTTATTACAGAAAATATAGCGTAATAGTAAGCCACCGGCAAGATTCGTACCCGTACTGATTATTTCCACAGGCGACTACTACATCAGCCAGTGTGATCTGGTCGTTGAGGCATGTTTTGTATCTATTGGCGCACTCAGTGGAGTTCAAGGAAGATCTGGCACATGAGTGCACATGCAGGTCAAAAATTCTATACGTGATAGTTATGACATTTCACATGACAGTTATGGCACATAATCAACGACGTCAAAGACAGAGTTGATTATGATGACATAATCGTCAATGTGACATATTATAAATGACTTGTAACAGGGATGGTAGGAACTGACCAATATATTTCTTGGTGAATTACCTTTCCCCCCTACCTTTTGTGCATGGTGTAGTTTGCCATTTACATAAGTTGTCACATGCACAGTCAAGTTTGATTGCTTGCCCATGGATTTTCCACTTACAAGCGTGGCAATAGGAGGAGCAGGTTGTCGAAGCCAAAATGACAGACTTAAGTGATTTTGGCAGTATTCCCACTTAACAGTCATTATTTCAGAGGAGTACATGCCATAATGACTGGAGTGCACGCTACAAGAAACCTATTACAGGTAAAAAAATGCAACACATTTTTGAAATTTAATTGACTTAATTTTTCAGCTTTCAAGCTGGGCATGGACACTGATTAAGTGTTGTAAATTGAGTCATGTACATCAACTTTCATTATGCAGACAATGATATCATGCTAGATATAACAGACGATTTTGAAAGCTCTAGGAACGCACGTCTGTACTATTCCAAGGCCTGTTGTCATCTGCACAGATCCTGCCAGAACATTATATTAGTTTGGGCTGTTCAGGGGAAGGTGCCAACAACATGTGTATCTACAATACACTGACTATTGGTCATGCTGCACTGCACAACACTAGCAATGCTATTGTGTGAAAAGTGTTCAGTATGTGTTTACCTCACTTGTTATTTAAAAGTGAAGGAAGACCGTTATCCACACTTTTCACGGAAAGAATAAATTATGTGATATAATCAACACTTTTTCCGGACCCTATTGGTCTGTTCCTACCACCTATGTTGCAGTGTTTCTTGGATTAAGGCGGGGAAAAGGGTGTCCAACTATAAAATTGTGGCAGTGACAAAAGAGGCATGGTTTAAATAGGAGATACTACTTGCTATTGGGATATATTCTGAAACCCTGTGTTATAAATCTCACCCGCTGCGCTGCCGGGATTTATAATGCAGGCTTTCAGACTAAATTCCGATAACGCGTGGTATCTCCCATTCTAAATTTTTCCGCGATGGCCCATTATTTTCTTCATAAAGGGAGCATTATTGGATTCTACTTCTTTCAAAACCTGCACAAAGGCCAAACAAATATCAGTTACAATTTCCTCAACAAAAAGGTATACCAAGCACCCGAAATAAGTGAATTAGAAGTTTTCCATTGTAACTTTATGGTAATCCCAAATAACTTTTTGAATGCATTCTTTTTCCAAGTGACATATTTGCAATTAAAATGAACTCGAAGTTACATGTAGAAATCAAATTATGGTTGATGATCCTACTGTTCAACGTACCTTTAGACTAAAACGTACACACGGTTCAACAAATAATGGAATCTTGGTGGTTAAAGTCACCAATTGAGTACGTTCATTGCCGTAAGCGACTATATTGACACTTGTAGTTTGAATCACTATAATGATATGATATTCAATATTTCCCATACAAAGGGTTTTCATTCAAGTATTAGCAAGACCTAAGATTATAATTTCTAAAAAAAAAATTGATCTTAGTCTTTGGCGCAGAACTCGTAAATACGGCAAAACTGTTCCGATAAAGGGGGAGTCATATAGCATTTTAGTGGACACCAGTCATAATTTCTTTATCATATGCGGCTGTGCGCCTATCTTCGCAGGTTTGCCACACCCCAGGTCTGGATTGTAAAAATGTACGTATGTAGGGTCCTACATAATAAGTTAATATGCATGTGCATGCACATACCTACGTCTTTATTCTTAAAATGATAATAATAATAACAAATATAATCGTAACGGAACAGTTTTCACATTGTTTATGAATTTTAATTAAAGTTGGAAGTTTGAGTCAGATAAACTTACTCTGGCGATCTTTTTCTGTACATCATGTAACAAGATAATCCTATATCTTTTTTTCAATTTTTAAACACGACAACCTTTATAAAACTTTCCAACACATGGGATAATTGAAGGCTGTTTCTGATTCTGGCCTTTCCTGTTGTGTGAGGCCATTAAAAGCACCTGTTTAGCAAGTAGTATCCTGAACTTACCGTCAAAATGCTGACTTAAAATAAGTAGACTCGGTAACAAGAAACAAAAACATAAAAAATCAGGTCTTTAAATTTGAATCTTTTGTTTCCCACTAATACAAGCGTTTCAGTTCGAAAAGATGAAATATGAAAGAGAGGCAACCTTTGAAGACATCACGAAACAAAATACAACAAAAATGTGAACCCCAGTTTACTGGAAATTTAAAACCATTCAGCGCAAAATTGAACCAGCTCAGCAAAATCAAGGTCTGTGTGAATCATGACAGTTTCATTAATTAAACTGATCTGAACACAATACCATGGTCGTCCTGCCCTTTCGGCACTAAAGGAAAGGTACGTCTTAAGTGGAAAGGTAAGTCTAAAGTGGTAAAATAGGAGAAAATTGCCACATTTGTGACAGAGAGAAGTTTAAAGAGAGGGTAACATTTATGTAGTTTGTTTGCTTTCGAAGCATACTATGTTTCAATGTTTCCGAATTTTCGATGCTGCACAAGGCCACCTCGCAGACAAGTAATATCTATGTTATCCATGTGATTTTTTTGTTTTTGTTTTTGTTTTTTGTCTGTTTGTTTGTTTGTTTTTTTAGATATCGAGGTATGTCTGGCCAAGATCATAGCTGATTGGTCAAAAGCCTATAACGAAGTCATCTGATGATCTTTCCCTTCTAAAATCTAAGGCTCGAGCTACAAAGTTTCGAAGCTTACAACTTAAATGAGCTAAAATTATGACTTTCGAATTTTTTGTTTGAAAGGTTTCAATTTTATCTACTGCTTGTTAAATCATCCTATCAGACGAGTTCTCAGTATCTAGTAAATGGATTGGTTTATTCATCACCCCCTACTGCGCATGCGCACATGGGCGACGTCATTGCCTTTTTATGCATCCTGGAAAATATCCCCGTTTTATTAACACCAATATCCCAAACTTACCGGACTTTATTGAAATGATGTCAATAATTCATGTCTGTTCAGAAAAGGGTGTTGACAAAGTGTGATAAATGTTAACGATTGACGAACTCGCATTGTCGACATTTCGTTGGAGCCTTAGCTTGGCAAACGCGCGTCTGGGGCTAGTAATGGATTTATAATAATATAAACAACTTCACAGCTGCGACTGTAACTTAAATAAACATCGCAAAGTATGTAGCACATGTTGCGGGTTACCTAAATTAATGTCTGCAGTCACGTGTGAGCAGGTTGCTTCTGGAAGCCTTCCAGATCGCAACTCACACTCGGTCCCTCAGAGGGCCCCAAGTGCCATGTTGCCAATGAACACTCAGATTTGGTGTTGTAGCGCATCATTCCAACAATGACTCTCCTTACCAACTGTGCTTCTGCTACTGCTTATGACAGTATTTCAATGGGGATATGGAGATCTTGGGGACAGTACTTACATTTTTGGAACAGTGTCTGGCAAAACGAAAAGCTATCCAATAGATGGCAGCGTCCAGCTGCTCAAGGTACTACGGCCTCCCTATCTTTCGTAGCGAGCGTCAGTGAGCTCTTACCTTAAACACATGCGAATATAGGATATAACTGAACAGCAAATTATCCAACTAGAAGAGCACTCATTATCTAGCCAACGAAGTTGATTTTCCCAGACATTGCTTTTATGGATCCCGGGTAATTTTCGCAGTTTTATTTCACCAAAGTTTCAAACGTATGGCCTGTATGGAAATTATGTCAATAATTTATAAATGGTCATTAAAGGTTGCTGATGAAGTTTAATAAATGATAGGCGTGTGTGACGTCACAACCAAGGAGAACTGATTGAGATATACTGCATCAAAAACCTACCAAATATGGCGTTTACACTCCGGCGGTCACTAACTTGACCGAATATTTTATTGTCTAAGCATCTACAGGTATCTATTTCATCGATTTTAGGGCTCTTTTCCTCATGAACTTGGTGTAATCTCTGATTTTGATTTTCAGCGTTCCCGCCAACACAGTGGCATATAGACAAAGACTCGGGCAGACATGTCAGCATCAAAGCTGATCAAGCTGTCCAATACCCCCAAAGAGACTATTGAAGATCTGGCAACTCTTGCCATTGAGAAAGCCAAATCAGTGAGATTAAGGCTAACGGGAAATACACGAAAAAACGACGACAAGCAGGAGGGCAATCTGCAGGATACTATGGACAATACAGTGGAGCAGTTAATAGGGTCTGGGAAAGCAGGTATACCTGTGCAGACAATAAAACCACAGTATGAAACATTGACAGGCACCTAGCGCCGAGGCGCCGGGTAAGGACACTTCCGGAAACAGAAGGTAAACAAGCAAAAAAGTAAAGTTAGGGACTTTGAATCTCTGAACATTGCCCAAACAAATCTGAAGAAAGTACGGGAAGACCAAATTTTATCAAGTGCCGGCCATGAACAAAGACAAAGTAATTGGCCATGCTTAAACTGGAACGTCAAACAAGACAGACCAGGCCAACAAAAATACCCTATTCTGCACTGTAAACTGCATACACAAAACACGACATAACAAGGCTGGAATGATTCAATGTATACTCTGTATGCAGTAGTTCCATTACTCTTGTAAAAAAGGAAAATGGGGTCGGCAGTATATGGACATGTGTTTGTTGCAGAACGATGCCTCAAAACGTCTCAACGTTAGTAAGAACACTTGAAAGTGTACAAAAGACCCTTTAACCTATACCAAAGGAGACCCGCAATCTGCAGAAAAACAACACAGATCTTGTCAAACAATTGGCTGCTAAGACAGTGGAGTGCAGTGAAGTTAATGCGGAAAATGTCACATTTCGAGATAGACTAAGAAAGTGCCAAGAGAATCTAAAACAGAGAAGTACGCCCTGGTAACGCAACGCTGCCTACAGTTGATGGACGTGGTACCTTACTTATTGGAAGCTCTATTATCCGTGACATTACCTGCAGTAGCGAGGACACAGTCGTCACCTGTATAAGGGGGGGGGGGCGTATAAATGATATACATGCAGAACTTACAAAGCAGGAAAAACATTGTGATAAAGTTGTACTACAGGTAGGCAGTAATGACTTTGATAGCTCAGGTGTGGTTGACGATATCGTCGCAGATTATTGTCTACTGATGACAGGTGTCCAAGCAATTGTCAATGAGGTAGTTGTGTCAAGCTTATGCCCGAGGACTGATAACCTCCCTGCTCAGGAAAATGCTGAACTAGTCAAAGCCGAATTAGAAAACGCATGAGAAAATAATGGTTGCATATTATTTTCCAACCACCCTAAATTTTGTCAAGGTGATAGGTTTATCAACGGTGGTGCAATGCGCAGAGACGGTTTACACCTTTCCCCTTTTGACACCAATATACTGCTAGATAATCTGCCGGTAGTGGCACCACACTTGCAAGCATGGGGACCCCCTCGGGTCAACCAGGCAATCGCGGCCACGCAGCTACACAACAACAAAGAAGCTGGCAGGAAAGAAAAAGAAAAGGTGGAAATCAAAACCGGAATCCCATAGACGACTGGCAATGGGCCTAGATATCCGTCTCAGCGAGATACCAACTCTGGGAGACGTCATGTAAATTAAGGACAAGTTAAGTGTTTTACTGTGGAGAATCCGATACAACATGTATGAGTGGACATGGACAAAGGATCAGATGTAACTTCTGCGGACGTCTAGGGCATAAATTTTCCAAATGCTGGGATGGGCTGAACTCCCATTAGGGGGTCGGCCAAAAAAAAGGAGTGTCGACAGGTTCCCTTAACACAGACGTCAAAAAACGAGGAGGCAGAAAAGCAAAGGATAAAGTGTCTAAAAATGTCTCATTAATGATCAGCGGCCTTCTCTAATGTACAGAATCTTGGAATAGCCAAGAAGACAGAACTAAGAAGCATTTTAGACAAAGATTTTTTTTCAATATATGGTATGGTAGAAACTTTCCATAAGAACGAGTCTAATGACCTATTCAGTGGTATACATGAAGATTATATTTGGGTGGGCAAGCAAAGATCAAGCAAAATAGGTTCTCCGGCTATTATCAACGGTACCAGATACTTTCCCAATGACAATGTTGATAATGAACAGAGTACTACACAAGGTAGTTACCCTCTGGTAAGTGTACTTGGCATTGGGGGAGTCTAAAATCTACCATTGACTACGTATTATGTAACGATATATTGTACAAAGTAGTGCGTGCAGTGTACATTGACGAAACTGGAACAATCGACATTGGCAGTGACCAAAATACTTTATATATAATTTTTCATCCATTTTCACTAAATACCCGTTCTGAACCCAGTCTTACAAGAGACAACCATACATGAAATAGAATATTAATTAATGTACCAATTGGTCTGCTTTTGAACTAGAACTAAACAGTGATTTGGTATCCTGAAATTGTAATGATTTCCTTTCAGTAGATGATGTTTGGGAGAATTGGAAACTTTCGATTACACAGGCTGCAGACAGGGCAATCGGTAAGAGATGTATAAACGAATGTAAAAATTAAAATTTTGATCCGATCATTTAAAGGCTTATCGAAAGCCGCAGAAGCGCCAATAGATTATTTAGATATTGGGTTCGCCAAAAAATATATAGACAATGATAGTCTGTAAGCAATTTGGGAGGAATATCTTTGATGAAAATGTCTGGAAAGCTACAAAAAATACCCGTGTATATTAGCGTATTTTAAAATGTATGAATGGTAACCTGAAGCATCCCCTGAGGATACGACATCCTTATAATACAGAGGTGAATATTGATGCCACGAAATCACTTTATAGCAAAAGGTCATGTGCAACTAATGGCACACCAAATGAATTCTTGAAATACGAGGGATATCATCTTTTGTATGCAGATGATATTGTATTGCTGACAGATAGTGAACCTTAATTACAGTAAATGCTTAATATTGCACCTTGTTTTACTGAGAAGTGGGGGATGAAGTTTAATGGTGATAAATAAAAAAAATTATTGTCGTTGGCAAAAGGATTGAAAAAGAAAAAAGATGGAAACTGTGTAATTTGAACATTTCTGAATGCGTAACCTTTAAGTACCTAGGGGCTATTTTTACTAGAAGTCTGGTAGACAGTGCCCATATCAAACAATACCTGAAGCCCAAGACACAACGTCTCAATAATTATATGAGTAGCATTTTGGCAGGCCATGAGAGTATTAATAGAGTTTCTTTAGGATATGCATATGGAACTACTTAATGATACCATCTCTAGCTCATGGTTCTGCGGTTTTGCTATGTAACACACACGAAAGCAATACCGCTATAAGGTTCATTCAGTATTCGGCTGCCGGGTCAATCATGCGTATAAGTGCAACACCAGCTATTGAAGCTACGTTAGGTGAACTTGGTTGGTTGCCTTTAGCACATTTAGACTTTCCAGGGTCAAATATCTCCATCTTTTAAAGTTTGGCATTGATGAATCAAGGTTATGTAAAAAGGTGTTTAAAGAAATGGGAATATCACATGAGAATGGGAATTATTCTTCATGGCTATATGTGAAAGAGATCGGGAAAATGTATACAGAAGTGGGTTTGGTCGTGCTGGGGCTGGTTCCTTTCATTCAAGAAATCAAGCATTGATAATCATGTACACAGATATTTCAGCGTAATCGATAACAAAGCATCTTTGGCAAACTATAGAATCTTGAAGTGATCTTCATATAGAGAAAAGTATTTATTTACCATGGAATATTTCGAAAGTGCACATTTAAAATTTAAAGCAAGAACCGGATGTCTTGGGATTCAAAAGGATCTTTTAAGATGGACAAAAGTCACAGATAGTAACCGTCCCCTCTGTCACAACAGTCGTGATAATCTGCAACATTTTGTTTTTGTGCCCAAACCTATTTTTGGAAATGGTTAGAAATTGAATTATCAAGAAGTTACAAAAGGCACATTTGGGAAATTTTTGCAGCGTCTTCCCTGAGCTCAAAATTGTCTCTCCTGCTTGGTGATCTTGCTTTCGATCACAGGGAATGAAGTGGCGTGGCTTTTTGATGCATCAAGCCAAAAATACATAAAAGAGGCCTGGAAGGTGAGAAGAGCGTTTGTGGGAGGGACCCTATAAATATATGTAGATACATGGTATTTTTTTATCTGGTTTTATTGGTATTTTATTGTATGTAAATGGAGTCAAACCAGTAGGGCCAGTGTCAGCTGCAGCTTCGCCCCCGCCCCCCCCCCCCCCCCGGTCACCCTGCTGGGGTCCCCCAATATAATGCAAAATAATTTAATGCATCTATTTCAATAATAATAATACCACTTGAAGCTTTATGTTCTACATTGTGTTAATGTAATATGTATAATGTACTTGCCCTTACACTTTCTAGAGTTTTGTCCTAATGAGTGGTTTATCTCTAGTTTTGGTGTGGATAACAAAAATCACGAATTATTAATTATAGATACTTAATTTTAAACAAATACATATTATCTGTGTCAATAAAGATGACAAATTATATTTGTATATATATATATTGGACGCATCATGGAATATACCCCATTCCATCGGTGCCCTGGCCGTAAATGGGAAGGTTTCCTGATAATAAATAATAATATAGAGATTCCCCAACTTGCATCGGTAACATCATGATGGAACATGGACCTAGCAAACAGGCTTCTAAGGCTGGAAATGGGTTCTACGGAATAGAAAAACTTTACAGGTGGAAGGGTAACCAAAATATACATCCCAAAGTATGTAGTATTGCATGTTGCATCTCACCTTACTGATATCTGCACTCTGTGTAGTCACCAGGTCACTTATCGGGGCCGTCCAGATCACTTCCAATCACAACTATCCCCTAGGGGCTCCAAACGCCATGTTGCGAGAGCCTGCTCAGATTTGATGTTGTCCCGTGACATCCCAATAATCACTCTTCATACACACCACGTGTCTGCCACAGGATACGACACTAGTTCAATGGCTATATAAAGGTCTTGGGAACGATACTTAAAGTTGTGGAACAGTGTCTTAGAAGAAGAAACACTACACGGCAGATAATTTTGTTCAGCTGTTCAAGGTACTACGCCTCGCCCCTCTAGACGGGTTTAGTAAATGGCTGCTAGAGGGCCTAACGACTCGGTGCTACCGCCTGATCCACGGACGTTATTATCGATACTTTGTAATGCTGACGCTCGCATCTTAGTCTATGCCTACAACATATTAAATGGCCGATAGAGGGACCTAACGACCAGGTGCTACTCCCTGATCCACCGACGTCATTATTGATAGCGAGCATCATCGAGTTCTAATGGTTACGCATGCGTATTAACAGATAAATCTTTTCTGTGATATGCCGATGAAAACTCACCCTTTTGTGGGCGGCGCCATCTTGAAATGAGCGCTTACGTCAAGAGCATGGCCTTCTGGGTTATAAAATTAATTGGCACTGAATACAGTTTAGGATATTTATCTTTTCAGGCAGCCTTTTACTCGGCTTCTAATTGCATTGCGTCAGAATATATATGACGTTGATGTTCCACTAATAATGGACATTGTAGCAAAAGTTAACTTGTAGTTACTTGCCCGAGCAGAGCGATACCTGTGGTGAAAGAGTGGTGTCACTATTCACCGGATTGCACAGGGCTGTACCGTATTTCACAATATTTCATCGGACGGTACTGAATTGCAATAGCGGAGTTTACAGAATCGTACTGGATTGCACAGAATTATACCAGAGTGCACCAGAGTGACCCTTAATTAACCATGAACCTTAATAACCACCGTGTGTGCATGTGTGCGCATGTGCGTGTGAGTATTTTTCTTGATAAGTATCAAATTAGGACAACACAGACAGACATGTTTTTTTCAGGGGGGGGGGGTGAATGGTCTCAAAATGAATAAGCTTGTAACATTTTTGTGTTTTTTATGGCCATAATACCTTGGTGCATGATACATTGGCATTTCATATATATTTCTGGTGGATAAATTGATTTAAAATGTTCACCATCTCTGTTATCTGTGTACCTGCGCAATGTGGGAGGAAACTACCACAAAATTGGGGCAGTTTATAAATCGGAGGGGATGAGCCTCTGCATATGGTAATTGGTTAAAACAACAACAACAACAACAACAACAACAACAACAACAACAGGATATGGGCGACAGTGGAGCAACGTAGCAAATTTTGACTGTGCTATGAAAGAAAAAAAATAGTTATTAAAGATGTGCTTTCTGAACTACTACATAACCCCTAATTTAACTTATATTGAATACATGTTTCACAGATATTGTAAGCACAGTTTTTTTTTGTTATTCTACTCTCCCTAGCATGAGGTGGTTTTATACAAATGATCTTTTATTCGTCTACTAAAAGACACAATGATACACAAGATATGTCAATGATGTATGTACAGATGAACCAAAATGAAATATCTCAGTCTGTTAGAAAAGGGGAAAAAAAGCACAGCGAGTCGATACCTTAGCTCGTACAGATGTCATTGATCATAGCAACAATCTCTTCTTTTGACAAAATACACTCACCAAAACAATCATGAATGCCTACAAGTTCTTTTACAATATTTGCATGGGTCTTGGTGATTTGGTCGAGTGATCGAAACCATTCACTTTTTAACCTTATGAACCTTTAACGTTGTAAATATACCGTATCTTGACTGCAGAAAACTAACATTCCTGCCACAAACTGACCAGGGATTACGCATTGACAATCGGGCAGCAGTTTTCACAATGTCCGTATCTAATTAGCTACAGTTGTTAAAAAGTTAATGAATCTTTTTTTCAATCTGTTACTCAAGTGGCAAACTATGTGATAAACAAGCTAAAATGTTTCTATGTGTCATGTGAGGCAGTCGCCATATTACCTTTAACGCTTTTCTCCAAGCCACACCTATGTCCATTAGTTTCATACTATCTAGAGACCACAAAGGAGAACCATAATAACTAGTACAGTATTGCTTAAAAAGTCAACATTTCCGGAATGACGAAAAAATGGCCTAAGTCAGATATAAGGTATTCAATTGAGACCAAAAGGCCATCAGAGCTGCACTCATAATGCTGTTTTTTAACCAGAAGTGCAAATATGATGACCTAAATGAACTGGTTCCTCCACAAGTTTTACAGAATCACCATTCACAAATATAGTAAAGTTAAACTTATGTGAAGTAGGGTTTTTGAAGAAAAGCAGCTTACTTTTTGAACTGTTAAACTTCACATTAAACTCACGAGCAAAATCATCCCATATTAGAATCATCTTTTTAAAAGTATGTACAGAGCGGGCCAGTAGTGTAAGGTCATCTGCATAGGATATAGCCCGTACAGACAAATTACCTATGTGACACCCAAGGCCACTCCCCTCCAGTCTCAGAAGCAAGGCATCCATATATACAGCGAACAGGACAGGAGATAAAACTCCACCCTGTTTCACACCATTACTTGTACAAAATTTATCAGATAACAGCAGTAGTCCATTTCACATGTAATGTTTGATTTGTATACAAATTAATCAGAACTCTAAGTATCAATGGAGACATATTGCGATTTATAAGTTCCCGAAAAAGTTTACAGTAATGAACTCGATCAAAAGCTTTTGTAGCGTCAGTAAGTAATGTAAAAGCATTAGAATCTTTACTATTATAATAACTTATTGTTTCAAGCATAGTGAAAGTCCACTGTGTGGTCGAGACTCCGGCTTTAAATCCAAACTGAAGCTGATTAATTACAAGTACACTTTGTTCCTTCTGTATAATGATTAAGTCTAAAACTTTACTAGCAATGCTGCTTAAAGTAATTGCACGATAATTATCAGAATTATTGGCAGATTTCCTTTTGTTCTTAGGAATAGGTACCATTTTGCACTGATCATAGAGCTAGGGCAGACTCCATGTACCAGCATAGCATTAAAAATGAAACACAAAAATACACTCAGTGAGGTTAAAACATGAATAAATTGATCAGACCATAACTGCTCTTCACCACTGCCTTTACCTAGCTTCAAGTGTTTCATAGCGGTAATAACACCATTCATGTTTATGTAATTATGATTAAAAGTACCACACTTGTTCTGCAACTCATTATCTACCCGTTCCTTCATAGTTTCTATGTCCTTTCTCATAAGGAACACTATTATAAAGCTCAGGGTATTTAGTGGCAAATAACTGAGAAATCTCCTCATCACAATTAGCATTATCCATACAGGAGGCAACTTGTACATTTCTACCTTTTATTTTCTTCACCTCTGTCCAGCAGTCTCGAGAGATGTTCTTACTGACGGCTTCTGTCTTCTTCTCCATCTTTAATAAATCAGACTCACGTTTGACCCACTTAATAGCTTTATGATATTGTGCCCTCGTAATGCGCCGCATCTCGTCCACATGACCGTCATGAGGACGACCAATAGATTTCCAAATACTGTGCCAAGATAATGCTTCCTGACGATAAAGAGATACGTGTTCGTTCCAACCAGGCATTACTCTATCATTAGGAGGTGAAGTAGTTGGTAAACAATTACATGTAGATGCCAAAAGACATGCTTGTATAACCTTATTGAATAAATCAGTAATAGCATTATAATGTTTGTCACAAGTAACATCATTACATATGTGATTATAATGAATATTACTAAGAGCATGGTTTGATCTTTCCTTGTATTTCTGTATGTCATCAGAGTGAGCCTTATGCCAAGCCACCCGTTTATCACAAATTGTATCTTTAAGAACAGCATGCTTAATATCAATATTCAAAGATATACAAATTGGTTCATGGTACCAATGGTTTTAAATGTAGACCCTGTAATAATGCTGCAGCAAGAATGTTAAAGAGATCAATTTTACATAAAATACATAAATGTATATGCCTACATAAATTTCCAATTAAATGCACGCGTCGTTTCTGTAAGGAATTTAAGCCGCGAAACACCTTCGCTGGGTCTTGCTTTTTGTCATCAATGTGCGCTGAACGTTTCTCGGTATTGCCTTTTTATTGAAAAGAAGCTAAAGTCTTGCGACTTTTTAACTTAGCAAGTTATTAACTAAGTATTTCAAATTTCATGCTTTGCTTCATTAAACTTGCGGTGTAAAATATATATATATTTTACGCGGTTTCAAGTGAAGACACATTATTGGCATATACATGACAGTTTTATGCCAACATTTGAATTGTTGCATTGTAAAATACGGTTGTACCGTGTATATGGTACATGCGGCACATATTTATTGGTTTTGTAACTTGTGCGCAACGTGTTTAAGGTGGTAAAATGACGGGTTTGTATTATGAAATTATGAAACATAGTTTATTTTAGGTTTTCACGTTGTCGTTAAAGTTGTTGATTCGATATTTGTCATTATACAGTATTGTATCACGTGACGGCTATCTTATCAAGTTGTTGATTGCATATTTTGTTCGGCGGTAACATTAGTGCACAAAGAAATGCCCATATATTTTTGAATTTTTCTGTATAACTTCAAATACGTGTTGTAAACTAAATTACCAAACTAAGCTCATCCATGTAGTTTATGTTACATATTTGTATTTTTTTTTATATCGTGATACTTATTCTTATAAATTGCATTGCCGTTAATGCGGAAAATGCATTAATACTAGAAACGCTACTATGGGATGTGCGGCGGCTACGTGATGCAGTAGTTTACCGGCACTGGTGGTAAAGCCTGTGTTCTTTGTTATTTAAGGCAGCTTACTGCATGTACTCATTGGTGTTCTAGTCGTTTTTCCGCCTTGTGTAGTTGACAGCAAAAAGTCTCAGACTTTATAGGTAACAATTTGCCACAACTCCACTCACAAAAAGGTAAAAATACACTACAAGAGCCTGAAAGACAAATATAAACGGCAGGATATACCGATGACAGAATCAGGGCATTTCCTGAGATCATAAAGTTGCAATTGTACTTTACATTTGATGACAACAAGTATAATAATAGTAATCATAATAATAGTAATTATTATTATTATTATTATTATTATTATTATTATTTTTGGTTGTAGTGGTGGTAGTAGTAGTAGTAGTAGTAGTAGTAGTAGTAGTAGTAGTAGTAGTAGTAGTAGTAGCAGTAGTAAGTACTGTCCCCTCTTAACGTACATGGAGGCCAATATGAGACATACTTGTGAACAGATTTTTATGTGGCACTGAAAACGAACTAATCTGTGCAAACAATATTTGCCGACTCATATTGATTTTATAAACAATCGGAAGGGCTTTTATTTTGTGTACCGTTTATACATTCCTAGTTTCTAAAATATGCCTTATAACTCATATATACCAAAAAAGATTAGAAACAATGGTATACCAATATATTTTTATGTCGCTAAAACTTGGGTAATTCAAAAAATAACAATGGGTGCAATTGGTGTAACATTTCACACAATCATAGGTAACAAAATTTCACCAATTCTCAATCAAGAACTTGTTGAAGAATCACACATCAATAAACAAAGCGGGATAGAACACTAAGTAGCGTCAAACAAGTTTTCCATGTGGACAAGTGAATAGACCAGTCAGTTATACATGTATATCATATGCAACTGTTGCTCAGCGGCTACTGCATTGCAGTAAATATGTGCCAGGTACACGTTAGAATTCTCCTGATTATAAAGTGATTGACGTGGACGCTGTTCATGCCACGATGAGAATTGAAATATAAAAAAAAGATAATCTAATGTTGGTGTTGGGACCTAAGCTCAGTCCAAGTGAATGTACACCTGAGTATAGTGAGGACTAAATCAGGGAACTTTCTGAAATCAAAAAGTTGCTATTCTACTTTACATTTGCTGAAAATAAGTATACAAACAAGAGGGCCGTGTGAACAGCATGTGCTCAGTTAACCGAAGCTTGTTCACAATATCAAAAGTGCAACTGAATAGACCTGTGTTGAGCTTTAACTGAGTGCATATAGCATTCAGTATTTCTACAGATTTGTCTACAGATGGCCTGATTAACGATTTCGAATCAATGGGCCAAGCAGTTTCGTAGAAGACGTTATAAGATTAAGCTTGAAGTTTCATATAACATGTTCACTTTTTCATTAGAAAATATCAAATCCGTATTTTACTTTAATGAAATTCAAAGGTCAAAAGTCTTGAAAACCCAGTATCACATGCATTCCTGCGCCATCGAGCAAAACATGAAAATGCTTGAACATGTAACTTAAAAAAAGACATATATCTTGGATATTCGACTATTGATGACATTTAGCAAAAGATTGAAAAAATGTCGAATACACGAGATTTATTTTGAATATTCGACTTTGTGAGCCATGTAGCAAAGGTTTGAAAAGTTGAACATTCAAGATAAACGTCCAATAAATGAGATATATCCTGAATATTCGTGTATTTATGGCATCTAGAGAGAGATTTGAAAGGTCGAATATTCACGAGAAAGGTCAAATAAACGACTTTTATAAGGAATGTTCGACTTTTGACAAAATCCTTTTTTTTAAGACCTCGATATGGCTTCCCTATCATCGGGCGAGAGATTTGAAAAGTCGAATATTCAAAACAAAGGTCAAATAAACGACTTTAAAAAGAATATTCGACTTTTGACAGAAGTCTTCTTTTTTTTCGGTTAGGTCCACTATATGGCTCCCGTAGCATCGCAAGATTCTCTTGAAATGTGTGCATAGCAAAAAATATAACGTGACTTTTTTGCTTTTGGACTTAATGAGTTAAGTTCACCTCTGGTAAATATATTCTCAATTTAGATGTCGCTTCAATAAAATTTCTGTTCTTGAATCTCCAGTACATGGTTGCTGTCCAAATATGCGGCTTTTGGTACATGGATGCCGTGATACATGTTCCTGGCTTGAGCGTAATTGTCACGTGAGCCTATCAATATAGTATTCCAAGAATGCAATCACGGAGTTGAGGCATGCGACCCACAAGGATCAAGATATTAACAACTGTTCAACAATATCAATCAGATATTCGATGCAGGCCCCTGGTGTCATCAACATTCCCACTTTAACTGTAATTACCTTGTGTTCGTGTATTTTATGTACATCTCGTGTCTAGGTCCGGTAAAAGTAATTCTATTAGGCATGTGTAGGTGGTTCTTCACCGCATTACTCATGTCTCATCTTCGATCCATGCTCAGCGGACTAGTGTTTTTCTTCGTTTGTTAGGCATCATGACATGAACATCTGTTATTTATATCTCACTGTTTTCTTTAAAATTAATATGAATGTGTGGGAAATAGTATAATAATTGCTGCCATTAGTTCAACGTTAAATTAACTGGTTCGTTTGCTGAGGACCGAACAACTGTAAGGAAGGATTAAACATTCATATGCACTACTGCGTGTGCCGCGCACTTGGCCAAGTTGTGGAGTACGTCTTTTCTAGAATTTTGACAACTTTCTACAACAAATTACGGATTGCATGGGAATAGAATTATGACAAAGCTTCTGTGTAGGGCGATAAAATTTATCAGGAACACCCTCGGATAAAAACGTTTTGCCGAAGTAGCGGCCTAATCGCCGACGATTAGTACCTTCGGCGAAACGTTTTCTCCACGGATGTCTAATAAACTTTATCGTTCTACACAGAAGCTACTTTTTACTTATAGTATGCATCCGAGTCCCTGTTGAACTGCACACACATTTCAGCACCTGCCCGCGTTCATGAACTAGATCACTTTCTAATTCAAACTGGCATTAAAATAAGTCCTGTGGACAAAGTCAGGCAATTCGTATTAAGTACTTCAGGTCACTGCACATTAAAATATATATTAATACTCTACCTATTTACATGTCAATGTGCACCGACACTACTTCTCAACACGGCGCTGACGAACCCGGACAGTAGAGACCTTTCGCAACTCTCGAGTTTTTCGAGAACGCGGCCGGAGAACCTGGCGAGGGATATTTGGTCAATGGGCCATGACAGGTGCTATTTCACAGAAAGACGTGTTGATCGCGAAACAACGTTCGCCACACGAGGTACGATTTTTGCACTGATTCTCCAATTTATATTTGATATCTCAGAAATGGAAGTTAAGAAAAACATGGCTGTCAAGGATCCAGAGTTGATGTTTCCAATTTCCATACAAATGTTGGAAATAAGTACGAATAATTTTCCATATGTCACGTACTTGACGCTTTGGAAATTCATTGCTTACAATTATATGTTCCTAATCCAGTCTGCTCCATAATCATCCTATTCTAAATTCTTAAATCGGGATTTAATTCATGCTGCTTGCTATGGGCATAACTGTTTCGTTCAGGCAGACAATTGTATACATACATACATACATACATACATACATACATACATACATACATACATACATACATACATACATACATACATGCATACATACATTCATCGTTAAAATCAGCCACTTCATTTTTTCTTGCCTATGTTATCGATAGTGACGTCATGCATATTCCACAGAATAGTCATGATGTTTAAAAGCAAATGCAAATCAGGGCCGTTAAAATTTTTAATTGCTTCCAGCTTCCAAAGTATTTCACATACATTCGGCAAAAAGAAAAACGCAAGTTTTAATGTCAGTGGAGACTAAATTTACTTGCATTTCTTGATTTTTGCCTTGTATAGATGAATAATGGTGGTATGTGTATCTTTGTTGGAGCTGCACATCTAATGGTCACACTGAAAAATGTGTAACATTAAGGCGGCTTGCCTACCCAAACAGAATTGTAGACCTTGTTCCTATTTTTTCCCGACTGTCTGTGATTTTAACGGTATGTTCAAATATGTGTATAACGAGTTTGGATACCTACTAACTGATTTCAATCAACCTTCGCTGGCAGAACCGGAGTTGCGTAGGTATGTTGAGGCCTGTCAGGCGTCAGGGTTGTTTGTGGTCAATTGCTGGGGGTTTTAAGATGGGACTGCCATAGCAGTTTGTAGATCTGTTTATAGTCAACAGGAGGTGTACAATTGTGATAGGAGGACACATGCTTTAAAACACCAATCCATTGCGACTCCAAATGGATTGATTACAAATCTGTTAGGCCCAGTGGAGGGCAGAAAGACAGGACGCTGTTCTTTTGCCTGCAAGTGGAATTTTAGATCACATTCAGTTCCATTTATCAGATAACAGACCTCTCTGCTTGTACGGGGAAAGTGCATAGTCACTGAATGACTATCATATGTGCTCATACAAGAATGTATGCATGAGGAAATATTATATATATATCCAAGTATTTCAGCAACTCGAAGATCATGAAAAAAAAATCTAAATAAAAAAATATCTAGAGCATGCGTTTGGTACATTGGTACATGGATCACTTAGATGAAAATTACGAGCATGCGCAGAATGAGCAATGAAGTAATTCTGATCGATAGGCCATATCATCTGGTCAGAGAACACAGATATTTGGATCTTGGGTCCTTCCGTTGGCCAACATCGGAAGAACGTGGGTTCTTTCGTACTGCCAAGTACAGTAACGTAACCTTAATCTCAAGAGGAAGTACAAATATCCATGATTAAGTTGTGTCACAAAAGTCAAGCAGTTCTCGGGATCCCCCATGCATTAATTTCTATTTTGGTAATGCTACTTAGTACCCTATTTTTTTGGGGGGGGGGGGTGCATCATTTCATAATTCTTACATGATCAATGTAAAATGTGCACTGTTATTTAAATACATACAATTAAAAAAGCAGTATAATTAACTGCTTTCTTCACCTGATTCATACCTGCCTCGTTGGCACCTTGTCTGCACACGTGGTGGTTTGAGAGAGAGAGAGAGAGAGAGAGAGAGAGAGAGAGAGAGAGAGAGAGAGAGAGAGCGAGAGAGAGAGAGAGAGAGAGAGAGAGAGAGAGAGAGAGAGAGAGAGAGAGAGTGTACTGACAATACAGAAAGTGGTCATATCCAACAAAGTTGATTAAGGAACTGGGTCATAGGGACAGTCGGGAAAGATGCCGCTATTTTCTCTTATGTCAATCAGTACAAAGGCACAAAATTACAAAATGATATAAATCTTCTTTGTTTCCCTTGCATAATTCACACATACCATCCGATAAGCCCCATCTCTCTTAAGTCTTTCGCTTACAATGGTGCTACAGTCTGGAACTCTCTTGACGATTTTACCGGCAGTTCACACGATTTACCTTCTTTCAAACGACTCGCTATTTCATATGATTTTTATGCTTTAATTTCGAATTGCTTGTCGTTCAGTTTTATCTGTCATTTATTTATAACATTTGTATATACACTGTATACATGTTTACTGGTCCTCAGGGAAAAACAGAGGTAACTCTGACACGGTGTACCAGAATAAAGATGTTCAATTATTATTTATCATTATTGTTCACATGGGCAATTCGGTGTTTCTGATTCTCATATACAAGACATTTTTTACCTTGATTTGTTGAAATCAGCTCCATTTTACATTAAGGCTCCCAGGTTACTGGTTAGAGAACTGAACAATTAAAAGGTCCCGCACTTAAAAAACAGGCAAAGCTTTCCGATTTTACATGTGCATATTGTGTTCTTATATTTAGTTGATTGGAACTGACTGCCTCTTGCTTGGCGGCCCCTGTCTGGCTGACCAATATTGTTGTTTTAATTAATCCTAATTTGTGCCATTCATTGCCCCAATGTGATATTAACGTTTTTGCCCCCATCGTATAGTTGAAAGGTGCGAATTTGACCCATCGTTGATATCCCAGCATCCCTGGGTCTCTTGTTTCACAGTGTTGCCATCTTATGTCATTTCTGTGTAAACATTTCATTGCAGAAAGGAAAATAATGTGCTTCATCGCCATACTTTTTTCCGGGTTGTACTCATTGTGCTCAATGTAAGCGTTTTTCATGTCAAACAGTGCTTACGTATTGCTTGTGAAGCGAGGCATCTTGCTTGCGGCACGCTTGAGCTTCCGCAATTGCTTAAGCTGTGATTACCTCAAGACAGGTATAAGGCAAGCAAAATTGTTTGAAGTTTGAAAAAATCCAGTTTTTTTTAGCCCAGCCGACTAGTCAATTGATAGATATTTTCAGATAGGCTGTCGTCCGTCCGTCCATCCGCCCATCAATCTACAATTCATTTTATATAAGTCTCCAAAACCGTTGGCCAGATACTTAAGGCCCACCAATATTACCTCTGAAAAATGTATAAGATACTATGTCCCATCCCTTATCAAAACCCTTCCATCTTGTATTACTGAGAAGTTTGAGACACATTCTTACTCTGGTTAATCAAGCTATGCAAAAAAAAAAAATTATTAACAGGTATCAAGATATATGCACTGTGCCAAACTGTTATGTATGTAATAATTGATTCTAGTCCTGTCTAATAATAATTTTTGTATGTACATGTTTTAGTCTTGCTTAGTATCTTTATGGATTTCATGGTATTTTTGTGATAATCAGTTTGTTTATTAAGTTACCTCCTTTTTTGGTGGCCCCAGTGATAGCGGACTCAGGTCCTTAATTGGGGTCATCCAGACACTCATCAATTTTTGTATTCCAACGCATCTAACTGTCATGTACTTTTGAGTTGCAATATTACATACTGTTTGTATCCATAACAATTATATTTTGTCAAATAAACGTTTTCTGACTCTGACTCTAACTCTGACTTTTCAACTTCACTGGGATTACAAGATTATGTATAATTTGTTTGTTCAATTTTGGGTAAAATCTTTGGAAAAGTCTTCTCCTAAACCACTTGCTTCGCCAATTTGTTCAAAATAACATATGGGCATTGATATCATGGTGTTCAAAATGTTCTGAAGTAGGTGGCATGTAATGCAAACGTTAGAGGCACGTGGCGCAAAGAGCTGAGTTGGGGATGGGTGCGGGAAGGGGTGGTGGTGGTCCGGGTTGCCTCACCCGGGAAATTGTGAAAAATATAGGTGAACATAGGTGCAATCTGGTGTATTACTGGCCCTAAAATGTGACAGACTGGTTTAGTGAACATCAAGGTCTCGCAAGTGAAAATGTATTAAATATTCGTTCAAAATTTGCTTTTATAACACAAATATTGGGTGCACACATGTTATTTAACGTATCACCCCGTCATATCAATAACCAAAGTTGGCACAAGCCTGTTATCCCCCCCCCGCCCCGCATATAATGTTTGATGTTGGGCTCCCTTCTTGTCATGCATAACCTGGGTACCTTGCACTACAAAACTGGCCTCTAACGGACAGACCTAGAGTGATTTCGTGAGCTCACAACGACAGTAATTCATTTTATGAGCAGAGAGAAATAAAGAGTTATCAAGCAAAAAAAAAAAGAAATTAAGAAAGTATTATGAAGAAAAAAGTTCAGAAGACAAAAAGGAGAAAAATAGAAAACAAAGGAAATTAAAGAGAATAAAGAAAGCAGAGAAAGGACAGAAGAAAGGAAGAGAAGAGATAAAGGCAGGAGAAACAACGAGAAAAGAAACGAGAGAGAGAGAGCGAGAGACAGAGAGACAGAGAGAGAGAGAGAGAGAGAGAGAGAGAGAGAGAGAGGGGGAGAGAGAGAGAGAGAGAGAGAGAGAGAGAGAGAGAGAGAGAGAGAGAGAGAGAGAGAGAGAGAGAGAGAGAGAGAGAGAGAGAGAGAGAGAGAGAGAGAGTGTGTGTACTGACAATACAGAAAGTGGTCATATCCAACACAGTTGATTAAGGAAAACATCCTTTCAAAAACCATGTGGTTGTGTTTAATAAATCGTATTTTTTCTTCACAGATAAGCCAAGATATTTGAAATATACTGGGTATATCAGTATGAAAATTCAAAATGAATTCAATAGATTTCATCTACAATAAATTCCAACTGAAATCACAATACTTGAAGCCATGGGCTATGAAAACTATCATCGCATACATAGTACTTGCCGGCATTTCTTCTGCGGCAAAATATGCCTATTTGTCAGTGATTCATAAAGGGCTTAGTGAAAATTTGCTTCCTTTTGGAATTATACATGGGACTTACAAGTACTTTCAGTGTTTTTTGCCATGTGTTGCCGCTCGCAGAGTATGTATATTTGCCGCAATGGAACCTACTTATAGGGATCTAAATTGGCCAAATCGGACCGGAAACATAAAGAAACGAGGGAGTAAAGGAACCGACATTGCTTTTGATTACCCTGTAAGTAAATGGAATCCTTGTGGTAATTTAAATTCTCGACATCTCTTATTTTCGAAAGCCAGGCTCACTTAAAACATGGTGGGGATGTATCATTGTTGGGTTTCTGTAATTTTATTTAAACAGACACTCAGATTATTCGATATTTTTACGAATTTCATTTGTTTGTTTTATGGCAAAATTATGAAAAAATCCCGAAACGGTGTTAAAACATATAAATTAATCAACATATTATTAATTTCGATTCAATACTTTGAAAGTTCTTCGCTTCAACAGCGAAACGAAGTTATAAACAGGTCATCATGAGGAAATGTTTCGCAGCCTTAAATTCCCGGACGTGTTTTTTCTTTGTGTTGGCGGCTGCTTGCCTTTACCTTGTATTATGTAATGAATCAAGTGATTTATAATGAACTTTTTTTGTTTTGTTTTACGAGGGTGAATTGCATTTATCATTTATCTGGACAAAAGGAACTATTATTTTGTGTTTCCATGCTTTAAATTTTAACTGCAATAAAGAATGAAAAGAAAGTAGTTCTGAAATACAACTCACCTCTCCCCCCCCCCCCATCGTCTGCTATCAAAATGATTGCAATAGCTCTCAAGGATTCCCTAACAATAAAATTCATCTATTTACTTGTACATATAAAATTAATATATATATATATATGTATACATATATATATATATATATATATGTACATATATATATATATATATATATATATATATATATATATATATATATATATATATATATATATATATATATATATAT
>OZ026622.1:92741944-92778174 GCA_964020975.1 Hermodice carunculata
TTCTGCTCCCGAGTGTACTGACAATACAGAGAGTGGTCATATCCAACACAGTTGATTAAGGAAAACATCCTTTCAAAAACCATGTGGTTGTGTTTAATAAATCGTATTTTTTCTTCACAGATAAGCCAAGATATTTGAAATATACTGGGTATATCAGTATGAAAATTCAAAATGAATTCAATAGATTTCATCTACAATAAATTCCAACTTAAATCACAATACTTGAAGCCATGGGCTATGAAAACTATCATTGCATACATAGTAGTTGTCGGCATTTCTTCTGCGGCAAAATATGCCTATTCGTCAGTGATTCATAAAGGGCTTAGTGAAAATTTGCTTCCTTTTGGAATTATACATGGGACTTACAAGTACTTCCAGTGTTTTTTGCCATGTGTTGCCGCTCGCAGAGTATGTATATTTGCCGCAATGGAACCTACTTATAGGGATCTAAATTGGCAAAATCGAACCGGAAACATAAAGAAACGAGGGAGTAAAGGAACCGACATTTTTTTTTTTTGATTTCCCTGTAAGTAAATGGAATCCTTGTGGTAATTTAAATTCTCGACATATCTTATTTTCGAAAGCCAGGCTCACTTAAAACATGGTGGGGATGTATCATTGTTGGGTTTCTGTAATTTTATTTAAACAGACACTCAGATTATTCGATATTTTTACGAATTTCATTTGTTTGTTTTATGGCAAAATTATGAAAAAATCCCCGAAACGGTGTTAAAACATATAAATTAATCAACATATTATTAATTTCGATTCAATACTTTGAAAGTTCTTGGCTTCAACAGCGAAACGAAGTTATAAACAGGTCATCATGAGGAAATGTTTCGCAGCCTTAAATTCCCGGACGTGTTTTTTCTTTGTGTTGGCGGCTGCTTGCCTTTACCTTGTATTATGTAATGAATCAAGTGATTTATAATGAACTTTTTTTGTTTTGTTTTACGAGGGTGAATTACATTTATCATTTATCTGGACAAAAGGAACTATTATTTTGTGTTTCCATGCTTTAAATTTTAACTGCAATAAAGAATGAAAAGAAAGTAGTTCTGCAATACAACTCACCTCTCCCCCCCCCCCCATCGTCTGCTATCAAAATGATTGCAATAGCTCACAAGGATTCCCTTACAATAAAATTCATCTTTTTACTTGTACATATAAAATTAATATATATATATGTATATATATATATATATATATATATATATATATATATATATATATATATATATATATATATATATAATGCGTGTGTGTGATGCTCCAAGGGTGGTAGATTCAATGGAGCTCTTGCTTGCGTTAACTTACAAACGTTTCATGCTTGTGCATGCGTTTCACAAATACTCCCGTTGTTTAACAGTGGCAGATTCATATCGAAGACGAAGTCATGCCATATCGCTTAACAATTACTTTACATGCAGTTTTGCAGTGGAATATAGACCATGGCACTGATCGTGTCCGGAACTTATTGTTAAAACGTATTTTGCGCCAAGCGATATTATTATTCTAGAAAGTGCAGTGCTGAATATATTAAACAAATTACATATATCATCGCCTGCTGGTCCTGATGATCTACCTAATGAAGTTTCGCCGCAGCTTACTCCAATTATTGCGTATCCTTTGTCGAAACTGTTTAACCAAGGTCTCCCGTGCTTTCCTGATAACTATCAAGCGGATAATGCAATTTACAACAACAACAACAACAAAAAATACAAAAGGTAAAGACCACCTTGTAAAAATTTAGAGGGCGTTGTCTCTACTTTGTTGCACAGCAAAAGTTTTCGAAAGCGTGAATTCATGGGTAAAACACCTCATACAGCCCAACAGTAAACCGCCTATCATTGATAGCTACTCCGTCAATACGCCGTATGCATATAAATTTAACGCCACAAAGCACGAGTTTGACGCCAGGCGATCATGCAGGGGGGGGGGGGGGGGTGCGGGTCACATCACTGTCACAGAAGAGCCATATGTTTATTTCTCACAAAATTAGCGGGTTTTTTGCGAGATTTAAGTTCACAAATGGCAAACTGGTATTCATCTAGTACTTCCAAAGCTATATATAAAGAAAACCTTTCAACCTGCCTTTAGTAAATATTAGTAATATCCCGCTTGTCTCAACAGGTACCGACCCGTATCTTGCCATATCCCGCCAAGCGAGACTAGACAATCAGGTGTGCAGTTGTACAATACAATACAATACAATAAAATTTATTTACCCTCCGTAACTACATTTAGTTTAAGAACTATTCTAAGCAGGCCGAACGCCTCACATCAATCATACAAGCTTTCACACTGATAGATTGTATAAATAATAAATAAGGATAAAAAAAAGACAGCCAATTAATATCGGTCACATAAGATGGCATGTCGTCTAAAGGCGTGCCAGTCTCTGTGGTTTACAAGGTAGAGCAGAAATTGCAACAAATGACAATATGTTGCAACCTGTTATTTAAAACAATTGTGGCGTTTTTAAAAGATACTGTTCCAGTTGAGACTTAAATTGTTTCACTGTAGGCACTTCTTTGATACTACTTGGTAGGCCATTGAACATGATTGCTCCAGCAATTTAAAAACCTTTGCAATAATAGTCTCTCTTGTGGGGTTTAATATTTAGATTATTGCTTTGTCGGGTATTGTAAGTATGTATTTCATGATTTTGAATGAAGGCTGCTGACAGGTAGGGTGGTGCAAGTCCATTTAGTGATTTGTAAATCATCGTGCACATGCGTAGTTTCTGTCTATTTTTAAAAGACAGCCACATAAGTTGTGCAAAAATATCCTCTTTATGCACACGACGTGAAGATCCCGTGAGAATTCTGGCGGCCCTGTTTTGTAGTTGTTGAAGTGTAGAAAGTTTACCATCATTGTATCTGCCAAAGATGACATCGCAGTAATCAAAATGTGGTAAAATGACTGAATTGTACAGCAATGTCAGGGTTTCCTTGGGGAGGATTTTCCTAAGTCGATATAGTAACCTAACTTTATATGAGATTTGTTTGTCAGCTTATCAATGCGCGAGTTCATTTCAAGTTCTCGTCTATTGTCATACCAAGATATTTAGCACTTGAGGCCTTTCTTACTTCAATGTCACCTATTTTGATTGATACTTCATCACATTTTTGTAATTGTTGCTTGGTGTCAATGAGCATGAATTCACATTTTCCAACATTTAAGCTCAATTTATGTTGGATAAAGTAGGTGTCAAGATTAGACAGTTCACTATTTATGGATATTTCCATGAGTGATGCTTCACAAGGTTTAGTGGGATATTCTAGTTCGGTGTCATCTGCATACATGTTTGTATGACATTTATCAAGTACATCAGGAAGTTCATTCACGTAAAGGATGGACAATAGGGCCTCAGTATACTACCTTGAGGGACTCCTATTGTTGTCGGTAAGTGGTCAGAATAAATGCCGTCCACTGCGACAACCTGAGATCTTCCATGCAAATATGATGAGAACAAATCGGCTTCAACTCCATGAACACCATAGGTTTGAATTTTGTTTTCAGGAGAGTAGCAAAATTTACAGTGTCGAAAGCCTTGCGTAAGTCGATGAACATTATCCCTGTCACGAGGGCTTTGTCAACATTTCTAAGCCATCTGTCACTTATATGTATTCAGGAGGTGAGAGTTGAGTGTTGGGGTCGAAAACCTGATTGAGTAATGTTGAATAAAGCATTGCGTTCCAGAAATGAAGAGAAGTGGCTATACACAAACCTTTCTAATTATTTCGAGAGGACAGGCAGGATAAAGATGGGTCGATAGTCATTGATGTCATTAGGTGAGCCTGGTTTGTCTACAAGGATGACCTTGGCCTTTTCCCACTAACTTGGGAAGACACCCTGCGACAATGACTGATTCATAATGTAGGCTAATGATGGAAATATAGCAGGATTAGCATATTTTAGTAGTCTGGCGGGTATCATGTCCATTCCAACTGCTTTGCTGGTTGGCAATTCATGAAGTTGTTTTGAAACAAACTCCAGCAAGACTTTAGGAAATGCAAACACTTCCTCGGTTCTGTTTATTGCTTCTGGCTGAGGCTGATCGGGAATGTTTGCAGCTAACTCTGTCCCGATGGTGGTAAAAACTTCCTGAACTTGTCAGCCACATTTTTTATGAGTTACTATCTTTCCGTTGGTATTTAATCCGTTTGGTCCAAATTTTTTTTATTCCTGGTAGCAGTTCCTTGATGTACCGCCACAGGACTTTGGGTTTTTGTTTGTTATCAAATATTATGTCGGTATAGTAGGACCTTTTGGCTTCTTTGATCCTTTCAGAAACTTTGTTTCTTAGTTGTCTATATACGTCCCTAAACACACTTAGGCCGTTTAATTTTGCTTACTTGTGAAGGTAATCTTTCTGGCGTATTTGTTCCTTTATATTGTGGTCAATCCAGAGTAAAAATGTTTTCCTGACTCTCCTTGTCACAACCGGACAGCGGGATTCACAGACGCCTAGTGATAATTCTTTCCAGTGAGCCAATGCGTCGTTTACATCGTCATATATTTGGATGCTGCTCCGTGGACATTGCTCCAGATCACTCTGGAATCGCAGCTGGTCAAAGTTTCCAAGTTTCTTGTATTAATGGTACGGTGACACGGTGATTTAATCTGTGTTTTGGAAGCTCTCACACAATGTAGCATTTCATGATCCGCAATAGCACCATGAATTACCTCATGGGACGCAATAGCACAATGAATTACGTCATGGGACGCAAAAGCACAATGAATTACGTCATGGGACGCAATAGCACAATGAATTACGTCATGGGACGCAATAGCACAATGAATTACGTCATGGGACGCAATTGTCTCGTGGTTAGAAGTTGGAATCAGATCAAGAAGAGTTTGACTTGTCTCCGTACTTCCGGTTGGTTTGTCAATGTGTAGAGTTTATGCGTCGCACATAAAGTGATTAAATGTTTTGTATGGTTGTCAGGGCTTGCTTTCATGGATCACAGTTGAAGTCACCGGCTATAATGTACTCCTTGTTTTCTGTGTCAAGATTCTCTATGAGTGTTATATATTGAAACCATGCCACTTTGGCACTTGGTGGTCTATAAACACATACATCTAGAAGAGGTTGGTCGTTGGGGAGTGTTACTTTAATACAGATGCCTTCCATGTCGGTAGAAATAAGATCATCTCTCTCAATGCAGTGAGGACCAAGCTCTTCTTTATAATATAAGGCAACTCCACCTCCCGCCCTGTGTAACCGGTAACAGACACCTTATTCCGTCCATCCGACTTTGTACATTAAGGCCATTTACATTAATACAAGACATAGCAATACCTATTCCAGGAGGTCTGTGTAGTAATGTTATCAAGGGCTCCATCAAGATCAATGTTAATGCTTTAGCCAAGGGCAATAGTGCATTCCAAGAATAGGGGATCAGACTCATGCCATTCACATTTAGGACATAGAAATGGTACATAAACCTGCTCCATACCATGAGCTTCATGCTGAGTCGTCACATTCACACAAGCAACATGGAGAAGGGCATTGCAACTATCACATTCTATAGAGTCTGCGTCTGGATTTAAGTTTCAAATATTGCATGTCTAAGTGCCAGCGTTGTGGTTGCTAGTATACCGGTGTGCACCTTTATTTCCAAAGAGTACATGGCAGTGAGAATGATGACTAGTATGGCCTGTATAAGAGTGAAGCCAGCAAGAAACTGGCCATTTTATATCGTATATATATACGCTGATGACCCGGAATAGCCGTATTGGGGTGGAAAGCAGAGTAAGCCAGGAACCCCAGTCGTATTTACAAACAAAAATATTTTAGTGCTTGATCACTTTTCATTGTGTATTTGTTTAATGAGGCTGATTGGTAGGCATTGTTCCAAAAGGGTGAGACAGGTCTATTCCACTGCTGCCATTGTGTGGTAATCGGGGTTGTCTGGCACATTTGCGTAGTTAGCATGAACGTCCAAACAATCAGGTAAACTAATGATATATCACATACCTGTGCAGTGGTGTCAAGTCTCCCCTTTGTTCTTTTGTTTGGGCGCTTATGTGGCCATATAGAAAAAGTTCCTGTTTTCATCATATGCTGCATAAAATCCCTTCCCATCCTAACATTCTGGATGAATAGCAGGATGGGAAGTGATTATTTATGGCGGGAAATTAATATGCATATCTCCTATTGTAGAGCTATGCTGAAATCAGTACACTATAGAGCTGCACCATTAAGTTTTTGAGCCATGAGAACGTACAGCCGAACAAAAGTCCTCCATTGTCATGGTTGGCTAGCTTTGGGTGACAGACGACATATTTAAAGTCAAAACTTTACTTCAAGTTGGTCAGATCGATGTGCCCCCCCCCCCCTTACAACAAAAATTACAAACGGTTCGAAACAATGCAAAACATTATTATCAGAGCGTAATATACATGTACATGACGTAATATACATGTACATGACGTAATAAACATGTACATGACGTAATGTACATGACGTTTTATACATGTGCATGACAGAAAGTCTATGTTTGGTAGGATAAATAGTTGATCCAATGGGTTTATATCCTCTACAGCACAGCTTGTAACTCCCTTACTACTACAGCTTCCTAATGTTTTATCTGTGCTTTCTTCTAACCGTCCTGTCACAGACCTTTTGTTTCCTGACAAGCGTGACTACCTTTGTCGTGGTCCGAGGCAGTTAGGTGTCATGCTCGATCAGTTATGTGTAGATTCAAAGTCTTTAAATTCTGATCTGTTCTCTCCTTAGTAAGTTGAAACCCAAGCGTGCAGGCGTGAACAAATTTGAAAATAAAATACATTACTTTTTTCAGTGCACATACGACACAAGACAACACAAAGGGAAGCACTTTTGGCAATGCCATTAAAATATTTGTACGGAACAACATTCCCTTCACTTTTCGAAGTTTGCGTAAAAATGAAAAAGTTATAATATCTCTATTTTGTCGCGACAATTTGTCATATATATAGTCGTAATTGTGACATAATTGAAGCTACTCTACCTATATTTTTTAAACAAAACGTTTCTCCAGATCCCTACATAATGATGATGGTAATGAGGATATTAAATGAAAATATGTGTGGTTGTGTGCTTGTAGTGGAATACATTTACTGCCTTTTTGTATTTTTACAGTGATTCTCATACGTCTCTTTGTCATTTTTTTTTTACAACGGTATATCGCATCGGATGCATTTTGGGCATTATATCTATTTGTACACGAGAAGAAGACGTGTATTAGCCTGTTCGGCTATTTGTTTAATCCTGTTAAAACAAATAAAGCATAGTGCCAATAAAGAAACATAGTTCCAACAAAAAAAAATACAAATACAAAACACCCCCAAAGCATATTGGTTGAAAGCGTATCCATCAATCCATGCTTTAAACATGAAACTGAGAATGATACTAAGTGACTGAGACAATTTTGTGTATCACCCAGAGAGATAGCGAGCAAACGTGCACCTTCGTATGGTTAACTGTAAACATTTCTCTGGAAAACGGCCAAATAGACCAGGCCAAATGAAGCTCCAGGCACGATGACAGAGGCTGGGCTTTACTGGACATGTTATTGTACCATACACCATCATAAAACAGACATATCGTGGAGCAGCGCCGGTAGTTTTCGTGTTTGTTCTCCTTATTCTTTAAAAACTTTTCCTTTAGCTTCTCTACACATGCGTTTCAAACATGCATTAGTGCGTTTTCATCAGTAAGATGATTATTCCATGTCGTCAGTCGACAAAGATGGCTAAAACGTTGCTGTCATGCAATTGGAGAAAGGCTTCTTGGATTTGTAAGACGCATGGTATCGTATTGTAACTCTCCGATTATATTGCAAGCAGAGTAAGTGCCACATATTCACGTTAAGTCCCTCACGTTGATTGAAAACTAAATTTTAAAAGGTAAATGCGTTATGGTCTTGTAGGAATAAAAAACAGTGAATAATCTCTCCATCATCCGAAGGTGCATCACAATTACTCTACAAGTTCGCACAGTTTGTGATTTTGTGTTTCCATCGGCAAAGTGCCGTGGTCATATATAAGTTGTGACGTCAGCGATCAAATAGAACAGTGATCGGAGCGCTCTACCAAAATCCTTCTAATCAGCGATTTTACTCCACGGACTTTGTTTCAGACTGGATATTCTATTATCTGAACAACAAGAGGTATCGATTGACTGATTTCTAGAAGAAGTGTTTACATGAATGTGTTGTAATCTTTGATTTCTATTTTCAGCCCAAATCCAGGGTTACCGCCAGCCATTGTGACAAAGGATTACCAGACGGACCATCATGTCGGGCAAGAAGCTGTCGGAGCTTTTTCGTACGCCAAAGCAGACCCTGGTTTCTATCAAAGCTTTCACTGTACGGAAGGTCCTTTCTGTTGGTGCAACGCTTACTCGTAAACGAAAAGACTCTAAGCATGACGAATCCCTGTCAGAGCTTCTGAAGAAACAAGGAGATCCAAACTTCCAAGATGGCAGCCTGAATCTGACAGTCTCTGGCGACAATTTCACTCGTTCCACCGCAGAGTCTACAAAAACGACTGAATCCACGCCATCGAGACCGATCACCAGATCGACCTCAAGTAAGTTGAATTGTGAGCCCAATGTAGCAGCAGAAAATAAAACAACCACGCCTGTCAATCGGATCCCAGAAGCGGAGGTCGCTAGTCAGAATAGTCCTGAAACGCCTAGAAAGAAACTGTCCAGGAAAAAAAGCAAGCGCAGAGCCAAAATTTCCAAAGGAAAAGAGAGCGATAATGACTCTATTACAGTTCTAAAAGTTAAGCACAGAGAAGTTAAGGACTCAAAAGATAGAAAGCCTAAGACCAATTTTAGGTCAGTTCAGCCAAACCGTCAAGCTGACCACAAAGTGACCGACAAATCAAACCATCACAATACCCAAACTAGCCAGAATTACCAAATTGTGAAGTCCAAACGTCGGCAATCAAAGAAGAACCAAGGCGAGGAAATTGTGAATACAGGTAGCCGTAACAAGCCTAATGAAAACGCACCAAACACAAATCAAGTGAACATGCTAGCGTTAAATGGTGTCAATGAAGAGCCTAAACTCTGTATTGAGAACTGTTTGTACAACAGAGAACACAAAGACGCTATGATCCAGTGTGTAACATGCATGATTTGGCACCATTACACATGTATTGGTGAAAAAGAGCCGGAAATGAGTGCCATGTGGAACTGCAAAGGCTGTAGATTAATGCCTACTCATGTGCGTCTGATAGTACAGGGAATAAGCAACCTTGAAAACCAAGTTAAGGCAAATAATATAGAAGAACTCAAAACTCTCAAGGCACAGATCCAATCACTCAACACGAACAATGCTGATCTTGTAAAACAACTATCTGCAAAAACCGCAGAATGCACAGAGCTTAGGCGCGAAAATGCAGAACTTAAAGATGGCCTAAGTGAAGCCCACGAAAAGCTCGAATCTAAGGACAACAAAGCATACTCTGACAACTTAGTGATTGGGAGCTCTATCATTAAGGATGTCACAAGCAGCGACAGTAAGACAGTTGTAAAGTCTATGAGTGGCGCCACAGTCAATGATGTGCATAATGCATTGACAAAAGAAACAAGAAAATATGAAACTGTCATCTTACAAGTTGGTACAAACGACTGTGCCAAGTCCAATGATGCTGATAAGATAATCAATGACTACAAGTTAATGGCAATTGGCGCTAAGCAAGTTGCAAAGCATGTCAAAGTATCAAGCTTGTGTCCACGAGTTGACAAATGTGATGCCCAAGAAACGGCAGAAATAGAAAATGCGGGACTAGCAGTCATGTGCATTGACAATGGCTATACATTTATCAATAATGACCCAAAATTTCGTCTCGCTGACGGCACAATAAATGAAGGTGCTTTACAAAAAGATGGCTTATACCTTTCCCAGTTTGGCACGAAAAAGCTGATCGGAAGTTTTGGTATCCAGTGCCTTGGAGTAAGAACCTTTACAAGCCAATCCAGCCAAAACAAAAGCACACTACCGGGGAAAAGGTCAAATAACGGTCCGTGGTCACGAAACGGGACAGACAATGGTAGGACTACTGAAACTGGCGCGTGGCAGCATGTTGGCAAGCATAGTCGCAAGCATGCACAAAAGGAGACGAACAGCAGACGGAACAATACTACCGGTAGCTATGAAGGAGGACGAAACCATACAGATGTAAGGTCCCAAAACAATACAGCGAAGTGTACTTTCTGTGGTGAAAGAAACCATAACTCCACCACGTGCAAGCACGGACAGAAGATACGGTGCGACGCGTGCTGGAAACTCGGACATAAAAAGAAGATATGTTGGTATAACAGTACACATTAGAGGTGTGGCAAAGAAGGTAGGGCTTCCAAGACCAGCACTAGGGAGCCTACCAAAAATAAGACAAAACGCCATCGCCGAGGTAAGCAGCGTAAGTTAAGGAAAGTGTATAAGAAAATTAGACTAGCATACTGTAATGTGCAAAATTTAGGTTTAGCCAAAGGATGTGAATTGTCTCATTTACTGGAAAAAGAACACTTTTCTATGTATGCAATGGTTGAAACGTTCCCCCAATCTGATCATGACATAATATTTGAGAATATACATCCTCAATATAAGTGGTTAGGCAAAGCAAGGAAGAGCACTGTGAAAAAGACAGGAGGTGGTTTAGGTCTCCTAATTAGCAAAAGTATTAAAGTTCTAGATAACAATGTTTTCGACTCGAAAAATGATGAATTTGAGCGTTTATGGATAAAGGTCAAAGCTGGACAGAATATTTTTATGGTCGGGGTAACTTACTTTCCTAACGATGGAATAGATAAAGATAATAGTTCTTTTCTTATGACTGAACTGATCGAAAATATCAGCCAATTGCAATCTAAGGGTCACCATTGTATTTTGTTGGGAGATTTCAACGGTAAAATAGGAGAGTATCGTGTTGAAGGTAAAGCAAGTTTTAATGGCGACCTGCTAGAAAAACTGATAGAGACAGCTGATATGAAAGTTTTAAACAAATCTCCCCTATGCACTGGAAAATATACGTGGCATAGAGGTAGCACCAAGACCACTATTGACTATGCACTTATAAGCTCCTCTCTGGAAAATAACATAGACAGTGTCATCATTGATTGAGTTGGTGATTATGACTTAGGCAGTGATCACAATACAATATGTGTTTCGTTTAACTCTTCCGAGTGAAAAAACAATGCCTCCCTGGTAAAAAATATTATGAAGTGGAAAATCAATGAGGCAAAAGACTGGAGTGCTTTCAGACTAGCTTTATCTGCTAAATTTGCAAACTTCGAGTGTGACCTTTCCCAACCTATTAACCAAACATGGCTAGGATGGAAGCAGATTGTTACAGAAGTTGGTGAACAATTAGTCGGTAAAAAAGAAATAAAAGACGATAAAAAGCATGTGTGTGACAAAGAAACTAAGAAACTCATTCAAAATCGTAGAACGGCAAATAGGTTCTACAGGTATTGGGCAGGCAAAGAAACTTGTGACCCAGAAATTTTACAAGAACTTTGGCAAGAATATTTGCGCAGAAAGCGAGATGTTCACGAAAAAATCAAAATCATTAAAGTCCAAAATAAAATAAAAGTTATCTCTTTAAATTCTAGAAAAGGAACGAAAAACACACGTTCATATTGGCGAATGCTGAAACGTTTGAATGGAAATAATGGACATCCCCTAAAAATCTGCGACCCTAATGACAAAAGCAAAATTATTAACGATCCGAAGAGAATCAGTGAAATATTAGGTACATATTGGAAAAATTTAGGAAATTCTGGGTCACCGACAGGTGATAAAGCCCTAAACAATACTTTGATGGAACATCTTTCTTGTGACGGAGATAAAGTAGACATGTCTGGCCTCACAGATATCGTAATAGATGAAAATACTACCTGGAATGCCATTAGCAAACTAAAGAACGGTAAAGCCTGTGGTATCGATAACATACCAAACGAATTTTTAAGCATGGCGGTGAGGCAATTGCTAACTCACTTACGAAAATATTTAAGCTATGGAAAATACTAGAAAGCTTCCCAGACGATTGGTCAAAAGGTTATATTAAACCAATATATAAAGACGGTAAGCCAGAGCTACTCAGCAATTATAGAGGAATTACAATTACTTCTAATGTATATAATGTGTATGCATCCATGCTTGAAACACAAATGATGTCTTTCCATGAGGAACAGGAAATCTTTGGTGAACTGCAAGGTGCATATAGACAAGGTCGTAGGTTAGAAGATCACTACTTTAGTCTCAAAGGTCTATGTAGTTTAAGAAAGGACAGAAAGGAGAAAGCATGGTTAGCGTTTCTTGATATCGGCAAAGCTTTTGATACGGTACACAGAAATCGGATGATGTGCGAACTGTGGAATAGTGGAATTCAAGGTAAAACATGGCGATTAGTACATAGATTGTACGAGAAGGTGGAAAACAAAGTAATATTTGGTCCTTTTGAAAGTAATTGGTATGAAAGTGTTAATGGTGTGAAACAAGGATGCATTCTATCACCCACGCTATTTTCTATTGTCATGAATGATCTGCTCTTTATGCTTAATGAGCAGAGGTTAGGAATGACCTATCATGATGAACTTATTCCCGCCTTACTTTATGCAGATGACATTGTTCTGATGGCAAATGATGATAAACAACTACAGGAAATGCTTAATATTGCACATAGATTTGCTATAAAATGGGGAATGAAATTTAATGACACAAAATCAAAAGTTATGGTAATAGGTAAAAAAATGGATATGACAAGGAAATGGTTTTTGGGAACGTTGACACTTGAAGAATGCACTATGTATAAATATTTAGGTATTATATTTGCCCAGTCATTACAAGACTCTCCACACATAAAGCAACACTTGAAAGGTAAACTTAGTCGCTTAAATGGATATATATGTAGTATTCTCTCATCGCACGACAATATAAATAGAGTAACGTTTGGTGACAGTCTCTGGAAAAGCCTAATAATGCCTTCACTCTCACATGGCAGTGCAGTATGGTTTAACAATACAAAGGAAAGCACAAGTATTGTAAGATCATTCCAGTACACGGTGGCACGAGCGATTCTACAAGTAAGAGGTACCCCTGCAATGGTGGCAGCACTAGGGGAGTTTGGCTGGCTACCACTGATAACCATCTTGAATATTAAACAGAGAGTAAAATATTATCATCATGTAAAGTATAACATTCCAGCAAACAGACTGTGTAAACGAGTACTTTGTGACTTAGAAACAAATTTTCAGTCCGGTCATAAATCTTGCTGGCCATACTTGTCACAGATATCCACAATCTTGTCCTAGGCTGGATTAGATAATGTAAATTGCAGAGATACTGGTGACTGGATCTATCCTTTTTGTAAGTTGTCCACGCAAAACAACGTATATGACTTTTTTTTACAGATATCGATGAAATGTCTTCCTTGTCATATTACAAATTGATTAAGTATTCCACGCTTGGGGAGAGATACATGTTCCAGGTAAATGACTTCAAGGGCACTAGACTAAAATCTATGGCTAGAACCGGATGTCTAGGATTGGAAGAAACATTACAGAGATGGAATTTGTCCAACGGAATTTGTAAACTATGTAATCAAGGTATAGAAAATTTATTTCATTTAACTTTCACATGTGAACACTCCAAGGAATTAAGAATTAAGATTTGGCGAAATTTGGAAAAATGCCTGTTGGAACATGGTTATACCCATGTACGGGAATATTTTACTCGCTCTTCCTTAACTACGAAATTTACGCTACTGTTTGGAATATCATTCAATTATGACCATGCTGTTAATGATATATTTGACAGTGCTTGTAAAACTTTCCTAGAAGAAGCATGGCGTTGCCGTATGGTAGCTCTTGAAGGTGCTGGCTGTGACATTTCTGTGTAGATTCTTAAAAAATTAACTGTGATATATAAGCAAATGTGTATGTGTGTATGTGTGTGTATGTGTGTATGTGTATGTATATATATATATACACACACACACACACATATACATATATATATATATATATATACATATATATATATATATATATATATATATATATATATATATATATATATATATATATATATGTACATGTATATATATATATCTTCAACTGTTCCTGTTCACAGTAAAGAAATAGAGTTATACAGTTCCCTGTAAGGTGCAGATTCCATAGATTTTAAATGGAGCTCCTATATTGTATATAAGTTTTATCTATTTTGAAGTGTACTTTAATTTTATACATTGTAAATATGACGATGATAAACATTTATTTTCTACATTGTAAACCAAAAGTGCACGATGTACTTGTCCTTACGCTTTCTAGAGTTTTCTCCCAATGAGTGGTTTATCTCTAGTTTTAGCGCGGGGGACAAAATTATGATATTGATGATTGGTTACACCGGTTGAAAGCAAACTTTAAATGGGTAAGATACTTGGACGCATCATGGAATAAACCCTGTTCCATCGATGCCCCCAGTGTAAAGGGGTAGTTTTCCTGATAAAATTATTTATTTATTTATTATTTACAAACCATTGGCATTGGGTGCGGAATTCGCGATTTGGTATTTTGAAGAGGTAACATCCAAAATGTATGTGTGATTAGTGTTAAGGGAAGGTTAATTTGTCAAAATAATGTGATGGACAATATATATGTATATATACATGGAGCTATGAGAAGGTTATTGATGGTTGCATGCGCATGTAAAAAGTAAATTTCAAATGGTAAATGGATGCTGTTCCACGTACGGCTCAATGCTGAACGTAGATACAGCCGTACCACACACAAATCCTTACTTTGTAATATAGACGGCTTCTTGTAATATACTTGGACGCATCATGGAATAAACCCCGTTCCATTGATGCCCCCGCTGTAAAGGGGTAGTTTTCCGAATAAATTATTATTATTATTATTATTATTATTATTATTATTATTATTATTATTATTATTATTATTATTATTATTATTATTATTATTATTATTATTATTACATATATTATATATATATATATATAATATATATATATATATATATATATATATATATATATATATATATATATATATATATAAGTCTGTGTTTGGTTCCTTATTGATACAATCGTTTCATGCATACAGTACAGCCTATGACTTTTGACTGGCATCGCTAGCAGCGTTTTCTCATTTGTGCCAGTGAGACCAATGCAAGTTTCGTCAACATCACGTTAGACTCTATACCTCCTGGCATCGGGCTGAGAGAAATGTCACAGGCAGGCAATGCGCAAATTCACTTTTGGGTTCGAATGCCACAATGTCATGCGATGCCATCGGATGCAAATGACTGGACGCACGTGGCCATGGCCTACTTTGAACATGAACATGCTCAACATGCTCGCCAGCCGATTTGCAAAAAATTGAGCATCCGTCAGCTTCTTCCTTTTTTAGCAAGCAACACCGGCCGCGCACGCAAGCGAGTGTATACAGGCATGCTCCCGGACATGATTTTCCGCTATGGGCGTATTTTTTTTTTGCGCCCTTTGATCATTAATTTTCTTGTTCTGTCGAACATAATTGTTCCATTCAAAAATGTTAATAAAAGCAAAACAACAAAATTTTGTTAAAAACACCAATAATGTGCTGCATCGGAGACGACGGTCAATAATACGTTGTGTTTACCCAAATCTTCGCTGCACGGTGACTAATGTGCTATTTGCTTGCCTTGGGTAAGGAATTTTCACTCCTGTCTTTATCCATTTTTAGACTTGCTCCATCGAAGTCTTTTTATGAAAATTTGATTTGAAAATTTAGCATCTTGGTCCAATAATCATTGCCTGAATACTCTTCGGTCACCTTCCTTGCGGACATGAGACATGCACGTAGTGAAAGCTTTATGGGGAACAACGAGTTCGATTAGACAGTGATCAAATCCACCCGATCAGACACCTAGAAATGTTCTAAGAGTAAATTGAGTAAAATGACGTTTCCATTCCCATTTTGGGCTATTTTAGAGGGCTTTCCCGGGAATTT
The DNA here is from genome assembly GCA_964020975.1 of Hermodice carunculata. Lineage (NCBI taxonomy): Eukaryota > Metazoa > Annelida > Polychaeta > Eunicida > Amphinomidae > Hermodice > Hermodice carunculata. Next base: position 92,757,963 of record OZ026622.1, read on the forward strand.
TTTCTTAGCCAAAAACAGAATTGGCAACATAGAAAGACAAAACACTGAGGATTCCAGCACCATTTAACATGAAGGTAGATGATGCAAAACTTTCTGACAGCAAAGTTACTAATTTGGGGGTAAATTTTGCAGTTGTATAATTCAAAATGTCGCGGAAAATAGGCAGCTTTTTTTTTTACCCATTTGATAAGAATATACTTTTGTTTTACCTCAACATTGAAATAGCTATCCACAAGTATTGAAGTTTGTCTACGATAAAATGTGCACACTTGCAGGTAAATAAATATTGTGGGCCAGTAGGAAGCTGATGAAGGTTGATTGCGTTGCACGCGGCTCGAATCGACAACGGTGGGAGACAATAAAGGAAATACAGGAAAAAATACCTTGAAGGAGATGAAATAGAGCAATTCGATAATGTTAAACATTTAGGGTTGCATGTTAATGATCAAGTAACTTGGAACATTCATCTCCAAAAGCTCCAGGCTAAAATTATGGGAGTATTGGCTGTACTTCGGCGCCTCAGCAAATTTGTGCCCAGAAAAATTCTAGAGACAATTTTTAAGATGACCACACTACCATGTATTGATTACTGAGATACCGTTTGGGGAACATGTAGTTAAAATAATATGAATATAGCACAACGCCTACACAATACAGCGGCACGAATTTTAACGAAAATTTTTGATTACATAAATTTTAGAGGTGAAGATCTGGTGAAAAGTTTAAAATGGCAGACCATAAGAGAAAGAAGAAAGTTCCACATTTCAACAATAATGTTTAAATGTCTTCATGGTTATACACCAAATTATTTATGTGATTATGTAATTTTATCTGGAGACATAACACCATACAATACATGAAGTTCGGGCAGCAATGATGTTTTTGTTAACCATTTCCAAAGACAGAAATTATTTAGAGATCTTTTATGTACGATAGAGCCAGGATTTTTAACAGCCAGCCTACTTTTCAAAGGAATGTGATGAGCCATCGGTTTTTAAGAAGCAGCATAAAGTCTCTTTTTGAATTAGTCGTCGGTGAGGTATAACAGTTTTATGCCGTGTGAAAATATTTTATAGATAATATTTACACTGAGTTTTGTATGAAGTTTTTACCTTTTTCCATGTTTACTTTTATCTTGTGTTGTACCCCGGGGCCTCGTGGAAGTACAGTCATGGACTGACGGGCTATACCTTGGAAAATATTTCTAATAAAAATAAATAAATAAATAAATAAGTAAGTAAGTAAGTAAGTAAGTAAGTAAGTAAGTAAGTAAATAAGTAAATAAATAAATAAATAAATAAATAAATAAATAAATAAATAAATAAATAAATAAATAAAAATAAAAACATTCAAATTCATGTCGGGTGTGCCGACAACGGAGTGTCAGATTTCATCTAGCGCACATTGCTGATCAGTTGTAAATCATCAGATGATTGACATTTGATGCAAGGAATGTGCGCTTGGGACTCTTTTATGTACTACAGTAAGTGAATGGCAATCGGCATCGTGCGATTGCCTAATAGCATCGTTGGCCCACCAAACGCACAGTGCGAATTTGGCCAGCATTTGCATGCAAAAATATAACTTCTGCGCAAATACCGCCCGCCGATGGCACGTCAACGTCGCCAATCGCACGAAAAGTTGACGTTATAAATGCGCGCAAGGAACTCATAGGCGTGCCTGGTCGGACAAAAAGTCCCAGGCTTTACTCACTGCAGGCGCCTAATTAACACAGCACATGAATGCCCGCATAGCCAATGTTTCTCCAGTGCTACCCATGATGCTTGAGGGTGTGTGGAATAAAACAGGAATGGAATGAGGAATACCTCTTTGTGCATCCTGAATGAGGAAAAGCAAGTAAGTAAGTATATTCAGCACGTAGATAAAGTAAATAAATTTGCTTCTTCTGTTGCAGACAGCTGTGCCGGGCAATGAAATGAGCACTGTGGTGATCAGTTTAACAATTTTGATTCCCCAGATGGTTGTTCTTTAGCCTAGAATACATGTATGTGAATGTTCAGATGTTTGGTCCTAAGCCTTATAATACATTTACAGTACAGCTCTCGCCAAATGGACCAAATTGCTAGCCCGTTGAGCACGCTGGCGAGGAAACGGAAAAAGAGCCAGCCTTGTGCAGCATGCTCAAATAAGATGCTCGCACCATGCGATTGCCTGCTCGTCCCTCTTCGCATTTGGCCAGCAATGCGTCTGGCTACGAGTCAACGGATGAGCATCGTGCAAATTGCAAGCAAGCATCTTGCGGGTGGCGACCGCATCGTGCGACATGCCTGGTGCTTTACACTTGCAATCGCCTTGCGCATTTGGCAAAGTTGGTTGTCCTTCTTGTCTCGCATTTTAAATTTGCATAAACGATTAAAAAATAAAATCCTGGCATTCCAAAGTCGTAAAAAGGCAAGGAAAGAAATTTGTCCCCCTCTGAACTAGAAAAACACCGAATATATCTGAAGTTCCGTTTAGTTTAACTCCTAGCACTCCAGTTTTGAGTGCAGTCGCACAGCGCGTCATTGCTTATTGCCACTAGAGTCGAATAGACTCGAAGCTCTGAAGTGGCTGATTCAAGGCCGTCTCAAATTCCCGGTTGTTGTTTATTTACAGGGAAGCACGTAAATTTTGTTGTAGAGAAGCATTAGTTCTAGCCGATAGCTATTTTGATTTTGTGATAAAGATGAATATTTTCCTTCAAACCATAATTTAAATCAATGATCGGGCCGTTGTTTGTGACAATTTGAATGATATTAGTATTATTACTTTGCAAAACTGCACAAAAATATAGAGAGATTTCATCGTCGCGGTCTCGATGTTTTTTTCGTCTACCCGCCATGTTTATTATATCGCTAGAATGCATAGAACCTCGTCTATTTTAACAACAAGCTCTTTCATTGGCTGAAACAAAAGTATTTTAGGAGAAACTCCTTAAAAACTGCTTCTATTTCCAACAGCTGTATCGTTATTATAGTCGGAAACTACCGAAGACGATTGTCAGGATATTGTAGGTCAGTCGAGGGTGGGGGTGGGGTGGGGGGCAGAATCGATCACATAGAGTTCGCCATCCCGTTTTATTTGATCCTTTGAAAGTACCATATATAGGTAGTAGGAGCCCACATAATGGAACGTTACCGTGTTGAACAGTATGCTTGCATAGAGCCTTAGGATACAGTCCTACAGTCCAGTTGTCTAAAAATTACTTTCATTTACTGAATAAATCTCTTGGTCCCTTGTTATTGCCCCAATGCTCTTGGTTGTACTATGAGCTTAGTCTTTTCCTTTTTGCTGGGTCCATCGGACAATTTTTTCTCCCTATTGTGACTGCCAATTTGTCTTGTACGTGTACTTTCCTTTGCATCCAATACTCAACTGTCATATGCTCACAGCATGTACCATCATATAAAAAACTTGCCATGAAGATAAGTTGTGATATTTTTTACAAAGCCTTCAAAACTGCGGCAAGCAAGCTGTAATATCAATGCTATTGAAACACGCCGATGATTGCCATCTCGCGTTACCACGACTGGCCAATCAAAGTGAAGCGTAGCAACGCGGCACCCTTGACAGGGAAACCATGTTCTGTGGTCTGATCGCAAATAGCAAATAAACAACGCGATTAAGCTCTTCAGAAGTGAGCAACATGAGTGACAGTTATCATGTTTGTTCAAACATACTCTGAACTCTTACTATGCAAAAATTCATGAGTGTTTGATTGAAATTGAGCCAGTTATGGTTCTCAGACCTGGTTCAAAGATGACGAGTGAACCTTTGATTGCCTTTCCTGAATGAAGATGAGAGGCCGTCTACTCGAACTGGCTTATTTTATTTCGCAAAAACTTACCGGCCGATTTCTTTCAAATAAACGGGGTTGGGAAGGTGATTGTGTGGAGTTTAAAAGGGTGTTTTCATTTTTCTCTGCGCTTACTAGTTGGTTTTTAATCTTGTATAGATTGTTAATGCTCAATGCATTCAGCTGATTCAGTGATGCCCCCGTGTTGGAATGCACGCACACACGCAAATAAAATACATACAACCAAATAGAAAGACACTTTTGAATTTTGATATATTGCTAATTAAATGGCATACTTGTAACAAGTTTGTTTTATAAGAAGTTATTAGCCAGGAGAGCTGGGGTCTGAGATAAACGGCATGCTCTTCTTCATTCTTTATTTATTCAACAATTTCAATCAACATTGTCTTGATGTTTTACCGACATATAGGTCAGAGCTAGGTTAATCCAAAAATGTATATTTTTACTGTGTTCATGTGAACAACTTAAAAGTTGCAGGGCTGTAAAGTTGTCTATGCTGATTTGCACCACATGTAAATCTCGCTAAGGCATTCGCGAACGCCGGTAGCATGCATATCTCCCTGATGCCATGCGAGAGGCATGGCGCAGTGCTCAAGCATACGTAAAACTGTGCGAGTTTTGGTGGTCCATGATGCGAGAGCTGTACTGCACATCCATGTTCTGTGTTTTTTGGAAGAGAGTCGCAAAACTTTTGTTCCACATCCCGCGAAGGCTAGATTTGATGCCACATTTGGATAGTTTAGTTAGTTCAAATATATGATTTATTTATTTAACCTGTCTCGGTGAAAAAATGTACATGTTCGAGTGGTTATCCAAACGAAAAGACGCACATAACAGTATATGCAATACACACAGCCCATGCAGAATACCATAAACGCTGGAGACGGATACTTACACATAATCCTCTTCGATTGAATAAAATGATCTTGCACCTACATAAATATACAGTCATTTATACAATCTGCCTGATCAGTTAACCCACATAATGATGTATCTGTTTGGCGTCCAGGAGGCACTTGTATCAAACAAAAGGTCAACTCCTGCTGCAATTTGATCTGGTGCCAGTACGCAAAGTATGTCTATGAATATGCAATAGGGGACAGTATAATGGGAAGTGAGAGATGGACTCCTCTGAATCATTGCATTTGCATCAGAAGGATAGAACTGAATTAATAAAGGATTAAAACACCGCGGAGCTTGACACAGAGGCCTCTATCGGCCGATACAGGCCTCTCTGTCAGGCTCAGCTGTGTTTTTATCCATTTATGATATAGGTTTAATCCGATTTATGTCACTTTAAACCTTTCAAACATTGTCAAATATCCGCGAATTCATCTCATCAACATGTTTGGATGACTGCAATCGGCGCAATAGTCACAGTATGTGCGCCCTATTACGGCGTCTGCTCAATATCAAAACGAGGCAATTAAGGGGGACTGTACCGCAGGCTACAGACTGGTCACATGGTGGGTTCTTGCGTCTGATTGGCCGAACCCGCCCACCTTTATTATAATCTGTAATAAGTGCAGGTATAACGGAGTCTGACATATTATATTATTGTGTTTTTTCAGAACCACTTCCAAGTAGTAGTCATTACCCTGTTCAGTCAGAAGTCTCTACCTTCCAGAAGCTAGTTTGTCATTCTCTAACCTATATACATATGGAAGTACTATTGTCCATATTGCACACGTTCTTCTGTAGAATTTTGACAAAGTCTGTATAAGCCCAGATAAATTAAAGGGTCTTCAGCGGGTAACTACTCAGAACATGTTTCGGAGCCTATACCCGCATAGGTTTCTCTGAGTAGCGGCTCCTTGTCGAAGCTAAATATTCAGCAAAGACAACCCACATATTAATGGATAAATATGAACGTCGCAAATGATGAATTAGCTAAATACGTTTTGCTTATAAATGAACAGCTTTATTATGAAAGAAGAAAATCTGTCAAGCAAAACATAATTACTAAATTTGTATAGTACAGGTTCACATAAGAGCAATTTGACTTACGCTGAACCAGGATGTACCCTTTCTAGCTGGATAGCTTATCCTAGGTAAACCACCTACCAGTGCATAAGTGAAGTAGAAACAAACTGGGGCCTTATATTGAGTCCCAGTGATTGTAAAATGAACCGCTGCAGCTAGACCACCCATAAAACACAAGGGGAGTCCTAACAAGTACTGCAACCATGGACATACTGCACCAGAAATGTAAAACAAACCCAATGATGACACCTACTCCTCACTTTGAAAGTTTCCAAACAATTAACCTCTATTTCAGTGCCACCCCTGAATCAATGTTTCAACGTAATGTATCAGGTTTGTGACATTTGAGAAAATGCTGTCAATGTTGAGTAATTTTTTTAATATTGAGCAAATGTGCATTTAGGCATGTCAGAAAAGAATGAAATCATCGGCATTTATGTCAAAACATATTATCGAAACATAAGTTTTCTAAGCACGATTTGAAGTGAAGTTAGGCAAACTTGTAACTGTCGTCGGCCGCTGCTTGCTACCGATAGTCATGGAAGCGGCTACTTCCAGGACTATCGGCAGCAAGCAGCGTCATGGAAGCGGTTGCTGTAAGATTAGTACGGGGGTACTTTATCAATTGCTGGTAGAGTTTGTTTCAAGCGCAATTTTAATTTGCAGATAGGCTTACAATTACTTATGTCTAGAGGTAAGTTATTCTAGAGATCAATGACAGAAAGAACAAAGGAAGTGTTAAGGCGATTTTTTCGACATCTGACTAGCAACAAAAAAGTTTTAATTATTTCCAATGAACCGGATTCTTGGGACAGCTCGAACGAGGCCCGAGAGATAGGGAGGGCATAAGTAATACAATATTTTACAGAACATGAGCGGTTTTAATTATTGGAGTCTGGTACTCAATTTATGCCACACCAGTTCGGATAGAATTTTATTCCTGGATCTGTGCTGAAGAGCCCCAGTGCATATTCTGGCCGCCTCAAACTGAACCGCTTCCAGGGCATTTGACCGGCCGATGCCACAATTATTAAAAAATGGCGCATGTGTATTCAAGAAATGGATGTACCACGTTCAGACACAGTTTAGTGAGGCCACTTCTTGACAATTTAAATTTGGACCTTTTGAGTAACGGTAAACATTTGGATGCCCCATTTATTACGCGTTCACTATCATTTTTCCAGCCTTCATCTGAAGGAAAAGTTGTACCCGAATCAGTGTGAAAAGAATCGCCAGGAAATGTATCTGCTCCGAACAAAAGTGATGGATGAGTGTTTTTGTGCGTTTTGCCTAAAATAAGACGGATACGGACTTGTTTGCATTACCCGAAACGAAGCAGAGTTTACCCAATTATGAATGAGATTAAGATCACGATTAATGGGTCTAGCACTGACACAGCAGGATTTATGAACTATTTGGAAGACACCAATATTATCAGCTAATATTCTGATGTCACAGGAAATATTGTCCACTAAGTTATTAATGAAAACTAAGAATAAAAGAGGGCTCATGATGGACACTTGGGTACCCTGTTTCCGCAGAATGTCTCTCAATTTGAATACTTTCCTGCATAATCTGTGTTGGTCATTTAGATGTTGTTTCGATGTATTTACAGTGCCAGCAATGGATTGACCAAGCTCCGTCTTTTCGGACTGCTGCGTAGAAAAACCCCAATAAAGTCACCTTCTTGTGCCAATGCAAGAGGCGATGGGAAGAGGTCTTACCATTCTACCTTCCTAGACTAATTATTTGTGTGCTTGTCTTGTATGACATATCTGTTTCCATGATAGCTTTGAAGTACAATGTACCGTCTGACTACATCTTGTTTATCGACTTGAACAGACCGAAACAGACATGCGCAGTACCATAGGAGTACATGTATTCTTGCGGAGTACAAAGCTATCTGGTTCGAAACTAATTAAATTATTTATTTTGTTTTAATATAATCTCTCCAAGTTGATAAGCTGATAAGCAACAACATGCATAAAGCACTGAAATTTAAGGACGATAGAATATGCAACCAGGTTTGCATAAAGAGGAGTTGGCACTCCGCGCTGAAACACGTTTGAAGCAGTGAAACATGTTTATCATGGGCTATGCATTTTGCGGCCCAATTGGTTTACACAGCAGTTATAATAAGGTGTCAATAGCTTAATTAGTATCTTGTTAACAATTCATTTTGTGGTCTTACGTTACACAAGCTACGCCACATTAAAATTTTGAAGTTGTACAAGGGAACAATGTGAAAATCTCTTTACACTTATCATTTGCTAAATTGAAACAAAAATATGCTACATTATTCAATAGCGCATCGAGACATTAACCAACAGGTTCTCCAGAATTGTATGGATGGAAGAACATAAAACATAGAAAAACGCTATAAAGGACAAAACAAAAATACAAACAAGTAATTAGTAATAGTTGGTGAAGCAATATAAATCGTCAAATCTCATGAATCGTGTATGTAAGTAATGATAATATAATCAGCATGAAACTGCTATCCACAACTGAAGCAATATAGGTGCAGCACAATAAACATACACCACAAGGATCTGGTATCAAGCATTCCCTGAGTTTTGCAATGACAATGAATACAAGCCACAGCATATATATGTTCTCGACCCAGATACATATAAGATCCCCCCATCATTTCCTATAAATATGGCAACAATATTGGACAAAGTATCATGAATTACAAAAAATTTCTGGCTTCAATTACTCTTGAGGATATCGCAGCAAATCAAAATTGTGACTGTATGTCTAATAGTAAATATTCTAATTTTGTTGATGCACACCACAAACATGTATTTACAGGTAACTTGGATATAATACAAAATTCAGATTTAAAAGAAATAATGAAAAAAGGTACAAAATTTCGGATATGTCCCAAGTTGAATATTGACAGTATTTTTCAGGATACATGTGATGCACTCGATTCTTACTGTATGAAATGGGCAAAGAAAGAAAAAATGGAATTTCAGAAATTTGAAGGATGGTTATCAAACTTGAAAAGAGTCTTTAGAAATAGAATTTATCGTTACAAATCCCACATTAAGAATTTCAATACGGTTAATCTAAAACAGCCTAAAGTTTCTAAAGCAGTCAAAGAACTACATGATAGATTTGTAGTCACTAACATAGATAAGGCAGGTAACAATTTTGGGATCATCTGCAAAAAATATTATCTGGATGTTTTGAAAAAGAAACTTGGTATAAACAATATTTCAGACATAAGAGGAAATGACGTTTATAAATTACACAAACAATCCATTGATAATTTGATAGATACACATAAAGATGAGATGAAAAGGAATTTTAATATCAAAATTTCTGAAGAGGACTCCTCTATTCCACTTTTGTTCTGGATTCCCAAATTACATAAAAACCCTTTTAAATCTAGATTCATAGCTGGTGCTTCAAAATGTACTACAAAGCAATTATCAAAAGAAGTAACATTATGTTTGACTGCAATTAGGAATCATTTTTGTAAATACTGTAATGCAATTTCTAGAAACTGTGAAATAAATTGTTTTTGGAGTATTAACAATTCTTCCCAGTTTGTATCTAAAATCAAAGATGTAAAGGCAAAAAATATCAAATGTTTTGATTTTTCTACACTGTACACAAATCTACCCATAGATGAAGTCAAAAGTTCACTTTCAGAATTAATTAGCAAAATGTTTAAACATAATGGTAAACCATACATAAATATTAATTCATATACAAAGAAAGTATATTGGTCACACAATAAATATTCAAAAAGTAACGTTAAATCTTACACTGTTGAAACTTTGATAGATGCTATAAAATTTCTCTTGGATAATACTTTTGTTCAATGCGGACCATTGGTTTTTCAACAAATAAAAGGCATTCCAATGGGTAGCAACTGCTCCCCTTTACTGGCAGATTTATATTTAACCTGGCTTGAATTTAAGAATATGAATAAATTGATGAAAAAGGACTTTCAAATGGCTACAAAATTATCAAACAACGCAAGATATATTGATGACATTGCTTGCGTAAATGTACAAAATTTCAGTGAAATTGCTAAAGAAATTTGCCCAAAAGATATCCCTTTGGAGGGTAACAATTCAGATGGTTTCAGAGATGTGTTTTTGGACTTGGATATTCAGGTCACTAATGACAGGTTTTGTATTAAAGTCTATCACAAAATAGATGAGTTTAACTTTGAAGTGGTTAATTATCCTTTCCCGGACAGTAATATTTCGGAACCTATTGGATATAATACGTTTTTGTCACAGATTTTGAGATTTGGTCGTATTTGTTCTAAATTTCAGGACTTTGCATCTAGAACCAAATTTATTTACAATAAACTTGAGTCAAGAGGATTCAAAGATGTACTTTTGATCAAATATTTCTACAAATTTTGCTGTAAATATCCCGAGATGGTTAGAAAGTTTGGCTTCAATAATTTTAGAGATTTTAGACTTGCCTGTTTTGCTACTTAATTTTATCTTTTGGCATCATTCTGTTTTAATGTTCACCTTTCAGACATTTTAGGCTAGCTTGTTTTCTGTTAGGTCAAACCCCCAGGGGCTATAGGTAGCAAGCAGCTACTGACGACAGTTACAAGCTTGCCTAATTGTGCTTGATATCTGTTTAAGAAATATTACATTTTCGTTGTATTCTCTTGACTTAAGTACAAATAATGACTTTCATTCTTTTCTGACTTGCCCTATAATTTAGTAGTTAATATCCAAAGATTATTAGAAAGTTTGGCTACAATAATTTACAGTTTTTAGACTTGTCGGTTTTGCTACTTAACTTTATCTTTTGGCATCATTCTGTTTTAATGTTCACCTTTCGGACATTTTAGGATTGCTTGTTTTCTGTTAGGTCAAACCCCCCAGGGGCTATAGGTAGCAAGCAGCTACTGACGACAGTTACAAGCTTGCCTAATTGTACTCAAAATCCTGTTAAGAAAAATTGTTTTGATAACATGTTTTTTGACATAAATGCTAATGACTTTCATTCTTTTCTGACATGCCTAAATGCACATTTACTCAAAATTGACAGTATTTTCTTAAATGTCACAAACCTGACACATTAAGTTGATACATTGACTCAGAGTTGGCAGTTAAATAGAGCTTAATTGTTTGGGGGGTAGGTGTCATCACAGAGTTTGTTTTACATTTCTGGTGCAGGATGTCCATTGTTACAGTCCTTGTTGGGATTTCCCTTGGTTTGTACAGGTGGTCTAGTTGCAACTGTTTATTTTACTATCACTGGGACTGAATATAAGGCCCCAGCTTGTTTCCACCCCAGTTATACACTGGCGGGTGGTTTAACTAGGATAAACTGTCCAGCCAGAAAGGGTACATATTGGTTCAGGGGTAAGTCAAATTGTTCTTATCTGAACCTGTACTATACAAATTTAGTAATTATGGTTTGTTTGACAGGGGTTCTTCTTTCATAACGAAGCTCTGCATTTATAAGCAAAACTTCACGTATTTGGCTAATTCATCATTTGCCACGTTCTTATTTATTCTTTATCATGTGGGTTGTCTTTGCTGAATATTTAGCTTAGACAAGGAGCCGCTACTCAGAGAGACATGTACGGGTAAAAGGCTCCGAAACATGTTGAGTAGTTACCCGCTGAAGACCCTTTAATTTATTTGGGCTGATACAGCCTATGTCAAAATTTTACAGAGGAACGTGTGCAATATAGACAATAGTAATTCCATATGTATACAGGTTAGACAGGGACAGGTTAGCTTATGGAGGGTAAAGAGTCGGAACTGCGGAATAGGATATTGACTACTAGGAAGTGGTTCTGGGCAAAAAGACACAAATACAATATACATATATATGAACAGCATCAACGATTTCAATATTGTGCTGTGCGGATTTGCTCTCTTTTCCATGTGTAAGCTACGGTAAGTTAAAGTCACTAGCAATATCATCCAGAAATTACAATGTACATCTATTTTATTATATGTTACGTCCTTGTCTTAAGTCCACAAACCACTCCATCAGTTCCCCTATATCACAGGAAAGTCCATGTTGATGCAGTTTTGGTCACCACGAGTAAGTTGTATTGCACATAGTGCACATTGTGCCATACCTAAGGTCAAAGGGAGACAACGAGCAACCTGTATAGGGCCTTGTACCAAATAAGGTAATAGGGTGCGCACCGGAAACAGTGGAGCGAAAAGTTACCATTGCACATCTGAGCTTCCTCTGCAGGCTTCTATAGCTTAGTCATCACAAATTAGTCTGGTATGGATTTCAAGAAGAGGCCCTAAAATTCATGTTGGGGAGGCCGAAAGTGTAGAGCTTAACGACTATGTCACAACCATAGCACATATACTGGGGGGTTAGAAAATGCCTGTCTCACTGATATCTTTGTGTGATTGCCTGCATTACAGACCTTCGAACTAACATAGGTGATGGGCCCAGTTTTTGTCCAGGAAGAATGACTTGCATTCAAAGCACTGATACAAAATTTCTGCAACAGATGTATTTACTTTATTTCCCAACAACATATATTAAAAACACAGTGAAATTTAATGACGCAATGTCATTTGAGAAAAAAAAAATCATTTGAATACAAATTTTAATTGTTTAAAGTTACGTAATACCATAAATATCATTAAAAGACTTATTCCCCTTATATTGAAATGCATAAAATATATGCCAGAGTAACAAATCACAAAATTGCTGACCATAATCGTATGCAGAACAGTATCTTGTTGCCACCAATCAACAAAAGGTAATTATATCTATGATGTAATGTAAATTTAGTTCAATTAATATCATTTATATAGTCACTTAGAAAATGCAAATAACCATTTGGTGTGGTTAAAGAAGAAGGGTGTGTTGCTGCAGACTCATGTCAATGCTTGCTTGATAATAGTGCTGGATTAAAGCATGCATATATATATATATATATATATATATATATATATATATATATATATATATATATATATATATAATCAACATAAACATCTTATATAATATATAGAACTTGTAATGCAAGTCTATATGAAACATATGTTTGAACATTGTACACTACCAATAATCTGCATGATATATCTAGATGTATGGCAATGATACTAAAAGGTAACAAAATGTATAAGACTAGAAAATAAATTATCATCATGATTATGCTAAACAATGTCTACTTGTACTGCAAGAAATAGGCATAAAACACACGAATCAAATACAGATGCAAACAGTGTTATCCTCATGTCAGCCCTCAACACTAACCAATCCAATTAATGCATGGCCATTGCCACCATCTCCCATCTCTCTCTCTCTCTCTCTCTCTCTCTCTCTCTCTCTCTCTCTCTCTCTCTCTCTCTCTCTCTCTCTATATATATATATATATATATATCTATATATATATCTATATAATATCATACAGAACCTAACTCTTTAGCGTCCTGTAATTTAAACATTTGAATGACACAACTCACATGTGTGAAACAGTATCCTTGCCTGACATACTTAATGCAATTATTCATAATACATGTATTTAATTCAATGAGGACCGAAGGCACAAGATAACTAACCTTGTAAATATTATGTATAAATAATTACATTTTTACTTAAAAAAGCAGATCTGTATGCGATACTTGCTGATACAATATCTATTTACCATCTTTACTATAATTGGGGAATGTATCTTTAGTTGCTTCTAAATAAAAGTTATATATTCAACATTTGGAGACATAAAATTTGACAGAGTACACTGTTTCATGTTATGTTGATGTCAATTGCAACAAGAGGATCATGATGATCCTGTGCTCTGTGACTGGGATCTGCTTTTACTGTATTGGAACACATGGACTGCAGTCTAGATTAGTACAGCTATATACATGTATGTAGAGTGGTAGCAAAGTTTGTCCTTAAAATAAATTTTGCGGAAGGACGGACAGACGGACGACGGACGCAAATGGATTCTATAAGCTCTGCTGATGGTAGTACATGTATTATCAATTGACATACCTTGCTGTTTCAATGGCTGCTGGTGTACAGTGGCAGCACTCACAGTCACAAAGTTTGATATCGCATAACTTTGTCAAAAATTAACATATCCCCCCCCCTTGCTGGGGTCATAGCATCAATTATCTTTTTGGAGACAGGCCATTTCATACTCCCAAGGGGTTAACCTAAACACGTGGTATGGCCACCAACCTCTACACTTTCGGCCTCCCCATATGCCCACTTTGGCCAGATCCTTACCAGACTAAATGTTGTGAAAGCAACAACTTAAAGGAATGAACTAATGATTGCTTGCGTAAATGAATGAGTGAATGAACAAGTGAACGAGTGAGTTAATGAATAAAGTAGATTAAGAAATAAATTGAATTGAATTGAATTGAATTGAAATGATATAAAATTATGTTACATTATTGCTCATAATTCAGGACTCCCCCCCCCCCCCTCCCCCGCAGGTGGACCATCAAATGTAGCTCGATGTGCAAGGTCGGAGTCCTTCGGGCTTTGTCAACTCTGTTCTTATGTCACGGCCGGAAACACACTTTTTCACAGATGGGGCTCCGAGGGAAAGAGGGCACGTCGCTGTCCTAAATTGCATTTGATGCCACTTTTATCTGTCTTCCATGTAGAAAAATATTTGATGGCATGGTACATAAAGAAACTCTCAAAGATGTGTCAATCATGCTGGAAAATAATCAAGTTTGAGAAGTCAGATAATTTTTATGACTGCTTATCTTTGGATCAAAATCCTCCCAGGCCCTTTGGAGTCCTTTGAAGCGGATTATTGGGAGTAATGACCGCAAATTGTCGGTTCTGTAACTTTGTTCATATCGTTTGCATTCTTTTAATAAGAAGGAGACTGTGACGGTGACGTGCTCAGCTAATCTTTAATGAACACACTAAAGTGGTCCTGTGAGCTTAAGGTCACTTTTTTGTAAGGCCATCATCGCTATAATATCATTTTTTACCTATTCTGCTTACATGTCATTTTTCATAGAAAATTATCAGAATGCACTCTTGCAAAGAGGTATGCCAATATGTCACTTTGATTTACCATAGTTACTAAAAGTCAACATCAATGCAAAAATAAATAAATAAATAAAATAAAAAAAAAAAATAAAAAACAAAAAACACTGGTACTGTCATATTAAGTGTTTAATAGCAACAATGAGCCACCTTTTTAACAAATTGATGTGTAAAGGTCCCAAATAGTCTTATGAATGTGGGTATGCATGCTTGTTTTGATTTGGAGAGGTCACATACTCATTGGGTGTGTCCGAGGTCACAGAGTTAGCCTGCTTTGTTGGGTTACTCTCAGGCAGCTTCTAAATAAAGTGTTAACCTACATTCATATGACTTATTTCATAGTACTCTCCGTACACATTTCGGAGGTAATCTAGAAAGGTCTGTATGGTCTGTGACTAATTGGGAAACTGTGGAATAATTGTGAGATATATTTGTCTGGATATAAAGAAGCTGTTTTCCCTCCTGAGGGAGTAGAGAGAATTCTGAAGATCTAACAGAAGCTGTGTGACTACAAGCCAGTGGGACTGTGAGCTATTGTTATTACCTTTGGAGTGTGGACAGTATTTTTCAGTGGACTGCTATAGGTGGTAATAATTGTACCACATTGGAACCAAACTTCACCTCTGTGGGATTGGATCAGCACCACCCTTTTCAGTACACACTGGAACCAAACCGTACCTCTGTGGGATGTGTACCAGATCATTTGGTACCTGTCATAGGACTTGGAACTGCGGGACATTACCAGTGGATAATCTCCCCAGGGGTTAAGATGTGCCAAAGACTGTTTAACTATTGAAATACCAGCTATGATAAGTTTATCTACTTTGTACTGATTTTGATTGTAAATATATTGTTAAAGTTAAAGCTATATCATTATTGTCATTCTTTGTTGAGTTCTGCTAATATTCAGAAGGTAGGGATCGTAATAAATTGTTGGGACTCGTCTGGGATCAGTTGAAGACAAACAGGATTAAATTTAAGACAAAACATTGAGTTATTTTGCAATAAACACATAACTTGTGAATCATCTGGAAAATTCCGAAAGTTTCTTAATACTAAATCTTACAGGTTGAACTCAACAAAGGATATCTGGTATTTAGAAACGTAGTCCTATATGGACAATAGGACAACACATCAATAGATCCAAGGGTGTTTCTGGCTAATGAGGACATAACAATCAAGGATTTGGATAAATTTGTAAAGGAAGACAAGGAAAATGTGGCCAAATACTTAAATTTAGAAGTACTATCAGGTATCAGGAAAATACCTTCGAAAAAAAAAAGATAATTTCCCATTTGGTTGAAGGAGATTCCCTCAAGGATGAGAGATCAGAGGATAAAAGTTGGCAATTCAGTTGGAATTAGCTAAATTAAAACTTCAGAGTGATGACAGAGCTAGATAGCATGAGCTAAAATTAGCAAGCAGGGCAAGAGAACACGAGTTAAAGATAAAAGAGCTTGAACTTAGGTATTCTAGATCAGATAATTTAGCACAGTCAGGATCTTTTGCCATGGCAAAGAATGCATCTTTAGTGCCAAAATTTGAAGCAAATGAAGTGTCGAAATTCTTTCTGTCTTTTGAGAAAATAGCTGAAACATTAGAATAGTCTAGAAGGGTGTGGCCTCTTCTTTTACAAAGTGTGTTTATTGGAAAAGCACAATAAATTTATACATCCCTCTCCATAGAACAAAGTTGTGAGTATGATGTGTTGAAAGAGAATGTTCTGAAAGCATATGAGGTAGTACCTGAGGTTTATAAACAGAAATGTAGGGACAGCCAAAAGGAGCCAGGTGAAACCTATGTGGAATTTGCCAGAAAGAAAGAAAATCTCTTAAACATATGGTGTGCCTCCAGGAAAATAGAAAGTGATTTTGACAAACTAAGGGAACTTATTTTGGAAGAAGATCTTAAAGATTGCATTGCGAAAGAAATTAAAACCTACCTGTAAAAAAGTAAGGCAGACAAATTACATGAAGCTGCAGTTTTGGCTGATGACTATGAGTTGACACATAAAAGCTTCTTTGGAATACCCAAACAAGGTCAGTTCAGATTTAAATTTGGAAAGAAATCAGAGAATGGGGATCCCCCCTCCCGATCAAAAATCAGAAGAACAAAACATCTCTAAATATGTCTGACAGACATTCTGATAATTTCCATGCTAAATTTGAAAACCCACATGTTGGGGTAACTGAGCCCATATCGGATGGCCATAACAGTTTCAAATCAGAAGGTCTGGTGTCACAGAGAGAAAATGCTGTTGACCAGGAGTCAGGTTTGATCCTAAGGAACACTAGCCCTGCCCAGTCTTTACTTTTGGAAGATGTACTTCCTTTGTTGGAAGGAACGTATCAAAAAGCCAGTGTATTACTTCAGGGTGTTAAGGGAAATTACATAACAGTCCCCCTTCAGAAATTTTACCTAAAGTCTGATTTCAAAATTGGACCAATGATTGTAGGTATTGTACCTACTCTCCCCATAGAAGGTGTGACCTTCCTGCTAGGGAATGATATAGGAGGGGGTAATGTGAAAGGTAAACCACCACCATATTTAATGGATGGGCCAGTCATGAGTGAGGACACTCAGAATATCTTGTGCAGGCATTTCTGGGCATTTTTTCCACCTCTGTTTTGAGAAAGTCAATGACTATCAAAGCTTCTAAACAGGAAGATGCCAATGACAAGGATAATGAATGTCTAGGGCTGGCAAAGCCATTCTTTGCTGGTATACTGGAGGCCCAAGTAACCCATGAAGGTAAAATGAGTACAGAGATAAGCCATGATGGTAACCTCTCTGACCAGGTAACCAGAAATGAGCATCTGAGCCAAATGCCTCATTTGAATAGAGATAGTCTGATTAGGGAGCAAAAAGCTGACCCTCAGTTGAGAAAATTAGCAAGTGCAGCTTTAACTAAAAAGACCCAGTCTGTTATTATATTAAGTCGGGAGTGTTGATGAGGAAATGGAGACCTCCAGATGCTTTCACTGATGAAGAATGGAGAATCATCCATCAAATAGTGGCTTCATCATATAGGTCAGAAGTTTTGAAGACAGCTCATGATTTGCCTATGGCAGGCCACTTGGGTATTAGCAAGACTCAAGATAGAATATTACCACACTTCTTTTGGCCCAGATTACATCTGGATGTGGCAGAATTTTGTAAGACATGTCAAACATGTCAAGTGGTTGAAAAGCCCAATCAGAAGATAAAACCTGCTCTTTTGATCAGTATTCCTGTTCTTGGAGAACCATTTAGCAGGGTTATTATAGACTGTGTGGGACTGCTTCCAAAAACAAAAGCGGGAAATAAGTTTCTCCTTACCATCTTGGATTGAGGCACTGGGTATCGTGAGGCCATCCCTGTAAAAACATTAAAGCTAGTACTAACATTGACTCTTTAATGGAATGTTTGACTAGAGTAGGACTGCTTATACAGATACAAAGTGACTTAGGTTCAAATTTCATGTCTGCAGTGTTCCAGGCGATTGCCTATAAGTTAGGCATTGAAAAGATTAAATCTTCAGTCTACCACCCAGAAACGCAAGGGGCTCTAGAAAGGTATCATCAAACACTGAAGAATATGATGAGAACATATTGTTTTTAAAATGAAAATGAATGGGATAAAGGTATACATATGTTATCATTTGCCACCAGAGAGAAACCAAATGAATCACTGGAGTTCAGTCCATTTGAACTGATATATGGATATACTGTGAGAGGTTCACTTATGCTTATGAAAGAAAAATGGTTGGTGAAGACACAAGATGAACCTATCTTAAAGTATGTGTCCAAATTTAAAGAAAAATTGAAAAAAAAAAACAAACTTGTGAGGTGGTACAATCAGATCTGATTAATGCACAAGGTAATATGAAAACATGGTATTATCAAAAAGCCAGGAAAAGAAGTTTAAACCGGGAGACAAGGTGTTGGTACTTCTGCCTAAGCAAGAGCAATCAATTCAAGCAAAATTCAGTGATCCTTATCTGGTTGAAAGAAAGTTGAATGATGTGGATATTATAATATCTATACCAGATACAAGGAAAGCTAAACAGCTTTGTCACATCAACATGTTGAAAGAAGTACATGAAAGAGGTACACCAGTAGGTATTGTCAATGCCACTACCTCCAAGAATGATGGAAATGATAATGGGGATGATGAGAATGATCCATTCTCAAAGGAAGACTTGAGTTCTATTTCTAGTGTGAAAATGCAGATCTCTGACATATATCAAAATCTTGACAGCAAGACCGTCATTTGGAGTGGGCAAGTGAGCTGTGTTAGCAAAAGTTAATCATGAGTTTGAACATTTATTCTCAGCCCAACCTGGTCGCACCTCAATATTAAGTCATGATGTAGATAAAGGTGATGCTGATCAAATAAAGCAACAACCCTATCAGATGAATCCTCTGAGATTGGCTGCAGTTTGATAAGAAATAATTACATGCTGGAAAACGATATTATAGAGCGAAGCCAGAGTAGCAGGAGTAGCCCTATTGTATTGGTTCCAAAACCTCATGGTTAAACACGATTTTGTATTGATTATAGAAAAGAGAATTCTGTGGCTAAATCAGACTCCTATCCAATCCCTTCAGTGGATGATTGTATTGATAAGATAGGAAATGAGTGTTTTGTCAGCACATTTGACTTGATTAAAGGTTATTCACAGTTGCCGCTGTCAGAAAAAGCTAAAGGAATATCACCTTTTCTAACACCTGATGGCCTTTTCCAATGTAAAGTGATGCCATTTGGAATGGAAAACGTGCGACCTTCGCCTAGTTAATGGGCATGGTGAAAGCTGGTTAAGAAGGATGTGTAACCTACATTCATGATACCTGTATGTCTCAAAAACGTGGGGCTGAACATCTTGAAAGAACTAGAGCATTCTTTGAAAGACTGACTTCTTCTGGTCTGATGGTGAACTTACACAAAAGTGAACTCGGTCAATCGAAAATGACATACCTGGTCTAAAAAGTGAGTAACAGAGAAGTGTTGCCAAAAACAGCAAAATTCAAACAATTTTGGACTTTTCTCAGCCAAAAAATACAAAAAAAAAAAAAAAAAAACCCAAGGGAACTGTTAACGTTTTTTTTAGGTATGGGCTGATATTGCAGGAAATTCTGTAGGAACTTTTCAGAAATCATTGAATCACTGACTTTTTGTTAAAAAAGAAAGAAAAGTTTATTTGGAATGATCAGTGCCACTGTGCATTCCAAGAGCCGAAAGTTAAACTCAACAATGCACCAGTTCTTTCAGCCCTAGATTTTGAAAAGCCATTAAAGATTGCGGTATATACAAGTGATGCAGCAGCAGGTGGTTTGTTAAAACGTATACAAGTGATGCGGCAGCGGGTGGTTTGTTAAAACAGGATGGCATCGATGGTTTGGAACACCCTGTGAGTTATTTCTCCTTGAAAATTAGCGT